>APFE031056206.1:0-35216 GCA_000404065.3 Pinus taeda | reverse complement strand
CTCTATCTCACCCCCAAACACACTGGCTCTCTCACTCCATACTTATCAGTCTCTTTGTTCCTCCCTCCCTCTCTCCCTCTCTCTCTTCTTCTCTCTCTTCTTCTCTCTCTTCTTCTCTCCCTTCACCTTCCATCTATATCTCTATATCCATTTATCTATCTATATTACCCCCAAAACATACACTATTTTTCTCCAATCTCTCTCTCTCTCTCTCTCTCTCTCTCTCTCTTCATCTTCCTTATCACTCCCTCTCTATCTCTCCACCTTTCTCTCTCTATTTCTTTCTTCTTACCTCTCCCCCTCCCCCCAACTCCCTCTCTCTTTCCCTCCCTCTCTCCATTCTCTCACATACTTTCTCTCTTCCTTCCTCTCTCAACCTCTCTCTCTCTCTCTTCATCTTCCTTATCACCCCCTCTCTATCTCTCCACCCTTCTCTCTCTATTTATTTCTTCTTACCTCTCTCTCTCCCCCCCCCAAATCCCTCTCTCTTTCCCTCCCTCTCTCCATTCTCTCACATACTTTCTCTCTTCATTCTTCTCTCTCTCTCTCTCTCTCTCTCTCTCTCTCTCTCCACCCTCCAACTTTGTTGCTATATCCCTCTCTCTCTCCTTCTCTCTCCTTTTCTCCCCCATTCTCTCCACCTCTCTTTTGTTGTCTCTTTATATTACCCCCAACATACACACTCTCTCTCCATATCTCTCTTGTCACTCCCTCTCTCTCTCCACTTCTCACTCTATTTGTCTTTATTCTTCCCTCCCTCTCTCCCCCTCGAACTCCATCTCTCAATATGTCCCTCTCTCCTCCTCTCTCTCATCCTTCCTCTCTCCCCCTTTCTCTCCTACCTCCCTCTCTCTTCCCCCATCTCTCTCTCTCTAATCCTCTCACTATCTCCATCCCTCTCTCCTTATTTCTCTCCCCCTTCCATATTTGTGTATCCCTCTCCCTCTCTTACCCTTCTCTACCTCTCTCACTCCTCTCCCTCTCTCTCTCTCTTCATTCCTCCTCTCCCCTCTCCTTCAGTTTATCTCCATCTCTCCCTTGTCACTCCCCCTATCTCTCCACCTCTATCAGTATGTCTTTGTTCTTCCCTCCCATATATATCTAGAGTTAATCTATATCATGATATATTAATATATATTATAATATAACAAATTTAATATTATATTAATCTGAAGTTATTGAATTTAATAATATTAATACTAGCAATTCCACCACACATTGGAAAGGAAATTCCTTAAGGTGGTAGCATAAAATAAAGAAGTTAAAAAATTATGCAATTTTGTTTCTTTACTGGTGTTTTTCTGAGAAAATTTCAAGAATCGTTTATTTTCCCACTAAACAAAGAGTAACAATCAAATTTTCTAGTGAGAATAATGGTAGAAATTTTGTAATGTAATAACTCCCTTCCCTGGTGATAATACATTTTGGTTTTCAAAGAAACTTATGTTCCTAGTCTTTTAATAATAGATTCCTCTCCAAGGCCCTTCAGAAATACCTTTTTTATTCAGCTGATTGAAATAGGTAAGTGTCTTTGGTCTAGTTCTTTTTCAGTTATTGAACTTATGGGCACAGGTAAAGAGACTATTAGACAAAATAGAGCAGAGTGAATGAATGTCAGACAGATATCACATTGAGGAATCTCTTCAAATTTTCTCATGTGTTCCTTCTTCAACTGATGAGGTAGTAGGAACTTTCTCGGCTCCAACTCCTCTAGAATAAGGGGTGGAAAATTATGTTTAGTGAATTATTGGACCTCAAATCAAAATATCCATCTTGATGATTGTTGTGGAACAAATTCTTTGTTATTTGTTGCATGTAAGTTGCACTTTTTCATAATGGATGAGATAGTTGGGCCAAAGTACTTAGTATCTTTATATGAGGAAATGTGCATGCTTATTTTTTTGCTACGTGATGGATACACTTGGTTTCTATAACTAGGTTGGGAAAACTTCACCCTTCCAGGAAATGACTTTCTTCTATCACATTCCCAATGTTGAATTCCTTTGGTACTACTCATGGAACTATGACTTCGCTTTACAACTGGAATGCTTTAATGGTATAGTAGCCTATCACTATGAGAGGTTGTACATTTTGAGAAACTACTAAGAATCTTAAGTATGGTATATAATTCTAATATTTACACTATCCCTCTTCACCTATCATTTGAACATAAAGCATAGATTCATCTTAATCACCATTTTTTATGTATAAAAGGACATTTGGTCCTTTTTTAACCCTTGGAGATGCTTAATAGATCTCACTTCAGATACATTTATATTAGTAATTACTTGAAATCATCTAGCCATAATTCTTCTTTGAATGAAAATATTCCAATGCTTTGGAGCTCTACATCTTAGTCATAATAACAAACATCATGTTGTGGCTATGACAAAAACCCTCTAAAAGTTTACCTACAATTTAATTTTAGAGCCTACTGTGGATCTTGCGATTAGTTGTCCCATGGTCACTTCTTGGTCAGTCAAAGTCACTTGCTCACACATGCTCAAGTCACAAGAAGTTCATGAGCGCATTCTTTTATGCAGATTGAATAATCATAGCACAATCCATCAAGATAGTGTCTATGCAATTTTCAACCCATGTTGACAGTCAGTGCGCACTGTCATTGACAATCCCTCACTTTTGGTTGTGTTTGTACTTCTATTTCAGTGAGTTTTCAAACTGCTGCTTTTGTAGACCTTCAATTTCACAAGTGTCGTTTTCATGTTATTTTTTCTCTTTTGCTTGATTTCACTTTAATTAGTACCACTTTCATGTTATCTTCACTCTGGCATGTGTCTCTTTCATCGTCGTTCAAATATTGCAAGTATCATTCACACTTTTCCTACTTCTATAGAAAATGTCATATTTTAGCATGTTAAGTGTCACACATTGTATAAAATCTAGTTCTTGTGTGTTTCAAGAGTTAATTTTTGTGATTATTATTTTTTCTCATCATGTAAACATGTATCGTACTCATTTCCAAAGTTTCAAGCAATGTTGTACAATTGTCGTCACTATTGTCGTAAAGTGTATCTTTAGTGTTGCACTTGGAGTGAATTGTTGCAATGTTGTCACATTCAGGAAAGTACGTTGTTCATGTGTTCTATGTGTCATGTGTTGTGTCTTCAAGTTATTTAATTCTATGGTCATGCCTAAGTCTTGTTCTTATCAAATTCATCTCATTAATCCCACACTTAGTCAAAACTGGGAAAACTCCCTGACCGAGCCTCTCAACCTCATTCAACCTTCTCTGTGCACTATGTAGACTTAAGCATCAAGCCATAACCTTAAGCTCTTGAACTGCACAACTGCGTAATCACTTTGCCTCTCTCCCTCCAAAACTGTGCATTAGGTAAATTCATGCCTTAAGCCTCAAGATTAAGGCTTTAAACCCTTTAACTTCTTAATCTCCTAACCTATTCTCATGTCTAAACTATGCATTGGGTAACTTCAAGCCTAAATATTGACCTCTTGGGTTCCTCAACTGTGCATTAACTTAACCCAGGCCTTCAAAACTACACACTTCATAGTATCAAGCCTTAAGCCTCTAACTTGAGCCCTTGAGTCCCTCAACTGTGCAGTCCCTCTGCTTAGGCCTCTAGGACTATGCATTGAGAAGTCTCAAGGCTCAAGTCTCTAGCATGATTCCTTGAGTCCCTCAACTATGCAATCCTTTGACCTTGGCCATCCTAAACTATGCATTATGTAGTATCAAGCCTTTGTCATGAAGCTTGGCCTCTGGAACTACGCAATCCCTGAGTTAGTCACTCAACTAGTGAATAGTACGAGCCCTAACAAGTGATTTCATGAAGCATCTTAGGCTAGTGGTTTATCGGAATGATGTCGCCTTTTAATGGGTGGATTTCAGTCACATGTATTCTATTATTTCATGACAGGATGATGATGAAGGAGATAGAGAAGGAGACCATGCTAGAAGACACCTAAGGATTTGAGGAGATAAGATGATTATTAGGAAAGAAGACAAAGGAACATTGGACTATAACAGAAGATGGAAGATCAAGACCAAATTGAAGACTCCTTATCCTCAAGTCATAAGGAGGAGGAAGAACAAGAACATGCACCATCCTTTAAGAGAAAAGGAAAGCAGCAACAAAAATTGACCTGACATTGCCATGTCATCATGTAGTCCATGTCATTAGTGTCATGTCATGAGCCATCATGTGCCACATCATTCGTGTATTATGTAATTATAAATTGGAAAATTTAATGTAAAGTGGAAGTCCAAGAGTCATCTATGTAATGTGAATAGTCATGTAGGAAGTCGAAAAGACATGAGAAGTCAAATATTCATGAGGGCAGTTCGTGATCTGAATGCTCTTGATTGGGTCAAAACCTGAAGAAGTTATGGCTTCCCCAAGTCTTTTTTCTAATCACACAACGACTTCCCCAAAATTTGGTACCATCCTACAAATTCGCCTTCAAATCCGCTAATTGAGCGCCGATTTCACCTAATTCCGGGTGAAATTGTCGGATGCATTAAATGTCTTATCATGCCTTAAATTCGAAAATTTTGGACATGTGGGGGACCACGTGCCCGAGGCTAAGGCCAATGGTCCGCCCCCACCCGCCGAGCCCCCACTATGCTCCACCGTGGTCCCATGGGGTGGCATGCGCCGAAGGACTAGCCCCCATGGCATTCTCTTTCCCCGGAATGTTCCAAACTTAAACATTAAAGATGTGTTAACAACCATATATAATAAGAACCAATGTATGACATTTTGGTAGGAGGCTTGGACTTGCTGCTTGGAGGTCATGGGTTCGACTCCCGCCCATTGTTGCTTGGACCTTAACCTAATTTTTGGTGGCCCTCAGGCTGCCATGTGGCAGCCCCTGGCTGGGCCACGTGGAAACCTATCATTGGCCACCAACCAACCAATGAAACTTGCCCAACTACACCAATAACATCGTGCCACTTGGAACCAAACTATTTGTCAGAGGTCAACAGTCACTTGCATAGTCACCCTGCCACATAGGCATGCCCAGTCATCGATATGTCAGCAATACGGACTATTGAGTGGGTTGTCTGCAGTTTTTTTTAAATTCACATATTTAGGAAAATGAACAGAACATGTTTCTAGGAGCATACAGAGATCGTTTCGCACGAAACCAGTTGCACCGAGTTAAGGATGATGAGCACTACGTAGTTGTTCAGGTTGCACACCAATTCGAAAAGTTTGAATTTTGAGCTATTTTTTGAGCACCTAATCAGTCCAAGAGTCATAAGGGAAGTGAAGGATCACCCCAATTGTTATATATGCACCCTCATTGTTCATACAAATTATTTTTCACCTTAGCTTCTTCCATAAGGTATCAAAGAGATAGAGCCAATACTTTTAGGGAGCAATTCGTGGCTCCAATGCTCTACTATTGGAGCTAGTGATGTTTATTGTGCTCATGTATTTTGGGGCTTTTACTTAGTACTTGAAGCCTAATGGCCAACACATTTTCATGCATGGATTGTGAACATTTGTGAACTATTCTATGAATATTTGTAAGACTATTTGACATGAAAAATTTGTGTTTATTGCATTATTATTTATAGACTGAAGTTGATAAGAAACCCAAATATATTTTTATTTCTCAAAAGAAGTATATTGGACAGATTTGGGATGCAGGATTGTAACCCTGTTGCTACTCCTATGGAGCAAAATTTGAATCTTTCTACCAGTGAAGGAAGTATGTTTGAAGATCCAACAAAGTACAAACAACTTGTTGGAAGTTTGAATTTTCTAACTACTACTCAACCTAACATAGCTTTTGTTGTAGGGATACCTTCCAAGTTCATGCATCAACCATGTGAAGGTCATTGGAATGCACCCAAGCGAGTGCTCAAGTGTTTGAAAGGCACTCATATGGCATCACATATTCCAAAGTTGCAATTTCCATCTCACCTACTATTTCGATTTTGATTTTGATGGAGGTAAGGAGAATGGGATCCATACTTCTGGTTATTTGATGAAAATTAGATCAACAATCATCCGTTGGAGATCACACAAGCAGTATGTTCCTGTTGATTCTACTACTGAAGCGGAATATGTTGCAGTAGCTCAAGCTATAAAAGAAATCATTTGGCTTCGCAAAATACTTGAATACTTGCAGGAGAAACAAAAGGCTTCAACTCCACTACTTATTGGCAACTCTTCTGCAATTCAGTTAGACAAGAATCCCAAGTTTCATGATCGAATCAAGCATATTAACACCAAATATCACTTGATTCGATATTATGCAGAGGGAAAAGTTATTCTTCTGACACATTGTCCTACTTCAAAGCAGATCACAGACATATTTACTAAGGCATTGGGACTTGAAAGGTTTGAAAAGTTCAGAATGTTACTTAGCATGTCATATGTCCTTTGGATTAAGGGGGGAATGTTAACTAATCCTTCTGGATTGTCATTGTACATTATGTAATTAGTTTTTGATTTAGTTCTTATTGTTAATAAGTTACCGAGACATAATTGTCTTGTATCTAGATTGCATATGTATAAATAGGTGATTTTTATCATTAATACAATCGCTCTTTCATTGTGGAGTTTATTCAGGCATGTACAAAAAATAAATAAAACTATAAGTAAAGTATCATATGCATAATGCACCTTGTATGCAAAATAAAATGGAAAGGGCGAGAAGAGTTGAAGTCCTCACCTGTAAAACACATCCAGATCTAACGCAATTATGTTTATAACCTATGAAAGAGCATTTCTCCAGTTCTTAATAGTTTTGGGGTTGTAACACGGTTCAAAATCATATTCTCTTAGTTTTGAGGTTGCATAGAGAAGTAGCATTGAATCCTTGGCCTTATGTCCTCTGAAGTTTAGTGGGATTTACATGGTGAAACAATGGAATAATTGGAGCCTCGACTCTAACATGAACACTAGCTCATCCATACACCATTGTGAATCGATATATGTGGGAGAAAAAATGCAAAGTGGATGGAGGCAGCTCTAATAACACTTTCCGTTTGACAAGGAAAGTCTTCTCCCTCTTCTAGTCCTTGGTAGTCTAGAAAAATTCACAGTCCATAGGAAATGAGTCACCGGTATAGATGGTTGGTGAAGGTCTTCTTCACGTACAACACTTTATGCCTGATGAACACATCGTTGCAGATATTGTTGTTGGAATCAACAACGGTGGAGGTGGAAGCAACCATTGTCAAACGAAAAATAGAAACAGAGATTGAAAGACCTAACTTAAAGAGTTTCCAAAGGGCGGATGAGATCAATACAAAGCGCAAAGGAGGACATTAGTTAAGAGTTTTTGAAATGGTGATTGAATTCGAGGGAAGGTTGCCTCCATTTTTCTACAGAATTGTATCTAAACATTCAACCCTCATTTATACTCATTTGAACAACCAGTGACCGGGTGATAAAATAAATGTTATTGTTACCAATCCAACTGTTTTGCCACATTTTTACTTAAATGAATGTGTAGAGTCAATATTAAACTTTCCCTTTTTACCTTAAATGATTTTTAAATTTCGCTTAAATATCAAAACATTTAATAAATCATATTTTATATCATTTTTATAGTTTTATAAAAAAAAATATTGAGCCGAGAGGCTCATTCTATAACTTAGTATGAGGGGATGTTCGTTCGTTGTCTCATCCTTATCCTTAGAGTTGACACATGCCCTTTTAAAATAAAAATAAATTAAGCTCTAAATAGATAAATAATGTCAACTACAATAATAATAATAATATATGAGCTAAAGTAATTAAAAGTAAAAAAAATGTGTAAGTAAGATGTTTAAACATTGTACTTTTCAAAAATATTTCAACATACACTATTTAAAAATCTATGTTAACTAATTTATGTTATCACTTCCTTATATTGTAATAAATATATATAACGTAAATATATTAAATATTGTATATAAAAATACTTCAATTATCGATAAAATATTTTAATATGATTATATGACTTAAAATTTATAACAATAAAAAAAAATCTTTTTAATTAGCAATAAAATGGTATATTAATGTAAAATATTTAATGTTATATATATACTTTATTTTTAAAATAGTAAAAAAAAAAATTTCATTAAAAATGTTTCTTAAACTCTGTGTAAATCTGCACAAATTTTTTTAATCCCAAATTAAATCCATATTCAAAATAAATCTATACTCAACCCTAGCACAATACTATAATAACCATCTAATTAGCTGTAATCATCATTTACACCTCTCTAACCAACCACCCACATATCGAGACAGATACGAAAGGAATTTGCTTTGAGGGCCACTCCAACCCTGCTTTATAAATTGTCAACTGTTGAAGCGTATAACTGGACGAACTCAATTTTTTGGTTTGTCACGGATTTGACTCAGCATTTTGGCCGAATGCTCTTTTGGCAGGAATCCGGTATATCAGTGGCACACGTCTCCTCCACTAAAAGAATGAAAACTCCTATATGATTTTACATTTAAATAAATATTCTCTTTTAACAAGGCATATGCTCATGCCCAGAAGTCAAAGGAACTGTCAAAATCGATGAAGAAAAAATGTGATTTTTCTTAGGATGTGTAGTGTGAAATAAACAAGCTGGTTCCGGGCAATACCGAAGTTTTTGGCAGGTATGTTCTGTATCTGTATAATGGATAATGGAGTAGTATTTTATAGATTATAGAAAAGTAAATGCTCTTGATATGCCAGGCATTTAGCTCTCGCTCTCTGAGTAACAGCACGTGAATCTAGATAACAGCGTGGAAAAAAGGCTAGAGCTAAATACCTGACATATTAAGCAACATTTACTTTTCTATAATCTACTAAATAAGAAAAACCCAAATTTCCCACATTATTAAATTCATTATACCGTAGAAAACAATGCATAAATATCTCATAGTTAAACTGATTCCTTAGAAATAAGTGAGGAAAAAGCGGGTGAAGAAACGAAGAAAGCGGGGATGTCATTGTCTATGATTGTGAAGTCATTGTCTCGTCTGACATGTTTGTCACGGAAAAGATACTTAAAAGTTAAAGCAGCCTTCAATTTACCGTATCAAACCCGAGGCAAAGTGAAATGGTCCAACTAACCACGAAAAATGAGATGGTCCAACCAACCGACCACGTATGTAAGGAATTTGCTTTACAACTGCGCGTTGCGCTCAATTCTCATCAAATATTTTAGAAGAATGAAGATGCTTTACTAACCACGTACGTTAAAACGGTCAAATCAGGAGTGGAATTAGTTTTGCTAAGTGCCCTTTCCGCCACAATTCTCGTCGCCAACTTCTCTGACACGTAATACTAAATTTCTTCTCAAAATCGAAAGAGTATTGACTATTTCAATTTTACAAACCCCTTAAGTTAATTTTAATAAATAAATATTTTTCCTTCCCTTTTGATTATTTTAATTTTGCAAACACTTGTATAAGCAAGCTTACTTTAATAAAGGAATATTTTTTTTTTTTATTCAAAATGTGAGTAAATGTATTTTTTAAAAAAAATATTTATTATATATAAATATATTTTAAAATAAATAAAATCTCAATCATATTCAAATTATATATATATCTATTAATTATAATATATGCACATATTTACAATATAAGACTTTCTAATAAAAATAAAATAAAATTTTATCTTGATTGGGACGTGACTTGTTAGGATATTTTGACACATAGGAAATAGTTAAGTATAACTTGGTCTAGTGTAGAGTTAGGTAAAGTGTGTTTCTTTACTATGTACATTTGTAATTTACAATCTGACAATCACGATATGTTCTAGACATGAAGTGATTCGATGGTTTATTCTCTCCTCGATATTACCGACACTTGATCGGTGGCTTAACATCCGATTGGTCCATGGTCTCTATTTAAAGATCATGGAGGGTCATTTGTAGGGTGACCGTTCATGAGAGAAGCTTATGTAAATTTTCATTATTTTATTAATAAATTGCTTGAAGTGGTCGCGTTGACTCAGGACGTGGACTATTTCCCTCTTTGAGGGTTTTAACCAAGTCAAGAATACTGGTGTATTGATCTGTGATCTGTTTGTGAGCGGTGTCCTTTGGTGTTCTGTTTGAGGAACTTACCCTGTAAATTCCTACATGACTGGACAAAAGACCCCTGCGAGGATCGTCGTAATGATTGAACAGGTGTGGAGCAGGGCAAGTGGGCGGCCCACCCAACACCTCCACATGCTCAAGGCAATTAAGGATATGACAACCTGTAACCAAGTGGCAGATCGGACCTCGGGCGTGATAATATTGGTTTTACAAGTGGTAAGTGCCTTTTGCATGCAAACATTGTTGTTTCACCTCAGGATCTGTTGTGAGGTGCTGAAGGTTGCTCGCGGGATTAGAGACCTGTGCCACACGCTGAGCACCCAGGGCAATGTCAACAACGCGATGACAAGGCAAGGTTACTGGTATGTATCTCAGGCCTTCTTAGTTCATGAAATGACGGTTTTGCTGCAAGGAATGGAGTCAGAATGGCAAGGTTTGGTAATGGTATTGCATAGGCTAATTCGGATTGGGTTAAGTCTGTCACTGTTAGCATCTGGAATATTGATTTCAGTCTTTAATGGAAATCTACTGGCTCAGATGGGCATGTATGGGGAGTCGGGGTCTATATCTAGTACCTTGTCTGTAAATTATGTTAATGACTCTTTTAATTCTAGGCGTCTGAGGCCTGGATGGGTTTGGGGTCGGTTAGAGAGTCTAGTGTCTTCTGGAAATCTTCCAGCCTAGAGGGGCATGTATGGGGGAGTTAGGGTCATCAACTAGTGCCCAGTTTGTTAATTCTGTAAAGGCTTCATTTAATTCTTGGAGTCAGAGGCTTCGATGGGTCTGGGGTTGGTTAGAGAGTATGGGCGAAGTAATGCATTTGAGAATTTTTAATGATATGGTGAAAGTCAGGTCTTCTGCAACCAAAAGGAAAAGGTTGAGGGTGTTAGGGTTTTCTGTGTTTTCATTCCTCATAATAGGAAATGTGGAACCAAAATATTGTCGCGCACAGGAAAGAGATAGACAATAAAGCCTGCATTTGGCTGGAATATTTTAATAAACCATCTATGTGCACTACCCTTTCAAGTCTGCCTAAACTGCAAACTCCTCTGACTCTAGCACTCCTATTTCTCGCTACGGTGAGGGCACGAGAGGTACGGTAGTTGTTGGGAGTCGTAGTCTACGGTAGCATGGTGAAGGCAGAGGCTAGTGCGGGGAGGCGAGGGCGTCGTCACGACAACAATCAAAACAATAGGAGAGGTAAAGTTTCGATTGCTTCATCTAGTAAGCCCCGACGTAGAAGAGGCAGGAAAACAAGGGAGGAGAACATGCAAAATCTCATGCATGCTTACAGTGTTGGATCCACGCCACAAGTGAAGTCCATAATTTTTTCATGGGAGGCAAAATTGAATGCCAAGGCAGTAGCAAAACCGATTCCAACGGAGGACAGGGAGCCTTTGGTAATGGACCTTAGACACAACCGCGGAAGGTTGGTGTTGTTCAAATAGTCAATCCAACTATATTGGGTAATGAAGAGCTTATTGGCGAGAGCCATGTCAGAAACCCAGAACTTGGATGACCCCTAGCAAACCCAACAAGCTGAACTAAGCCTCAAGGACATTCAACGAGAAATACAGGCAGTACAGGTACAACAATACCATTAGAATGTCCATCTTGCTGACACAGAAAAGCAAATACAAAGTCTGCAACAAAATGAAATGTCAGGGTCAAGTGCAAAGGACCCCGCCCCAGTAGAATCGTCTGATGATTGACTTGTAGGAAGTCATGATATTTTTGAAAGTTTCTGATGTTTTTTTGTTTTTATGATCTGGTCGGATAACATTTACATTGTCAGTAGTAAATATAGATGGGTGATAGATATGGTAGCTTATAAAGCTTGGATGTACATACTCAAATTGTTTATACTTTGGATGGCTTATGATGTTGATCAACGACCAACATACCTGGTTTCCTTCGAGCAGGTTGAGGCCACCAGACATATATTTTGTAACCTACTTTACATATGATTAATAGAAAGGTACTCCCAAGCTTCCACAAAAAAAATAGAATTAAATTTTATATAAATAAATATCTTTCCAAAATATTAACACACTTTCTCTATCAATAAGTAATATGAATATATTTGCGGGAAGAGGCGCTCTACAACCGAGTATAGGGTTGATGTGTAGGTGTAATGTAAAAAGGTTTGTCAATATTTTTACATGTTGGCTTAATGGGTTGAAATTATATTAATATCTCCCATTTATAATACCCAAAAGATTGGTAACTTGAAATTACATTATCTTCAATTTATAATACGTAAAATATTGGTAAACATTTACATGTCGGTTAAAAGTAATATAGAGTCAACATGGAGGAGCTAAAAGTAACATAGAGCCAGTATGGAGGAGATGTCCCTAAAAAAATAAAAGTAATAAAAATAATAAAATTCAATTTGTTCTACATTATAAAATTTATTTTATTAATAAAATTAGGAATATTTTTTAGAATTAAAAAAATTATAATATACACATTACATTAAAATATATAACATATAAATAACAACAATAAGTTTAGATTCATTTTACCTTATAAATTAGAATAATGATTATGCAACCATATTTAAATTTAATTAATAAGTACATAAAAACTTTAATACTTACAATAAACTTACAATATAACAATATGTTTAAGTAATAAAAATAATAAAATTCAATTTGTTACATTGTAAGTTTCTTTGTATTAATAAAATTAGTGTAGAATTTTGTAGAAATTTTCCTACAAATCAGATAGCTTTGATACCATGTAGAACTTTTTCTACAAATCAGCTAGCTCTGATACCATGTAGAAATTTCCCACTTGTAGATCAACCTGGTAATGCGATGTACTAAAGCAAAACACTTGATCTACTTCTACAAACAATTTAGCAGAAGTTTAATCAACCATGAGCAACATCAATAAGAATACATATAACTGATAAGAAGGAATCAATCACACGTAACATAGAAGAATTTACCCGGGGAAAGCACCTGCCTAAAACCCCATCTCTGTATTATCATGCAAGTGGAAATATAGTCTGGATTACACAAACCTTTAGCTTGGAAGCTATCCAGCTCTCAGTACAATCCCTCTACCACTCATAGACAGTCAAAGGCTTCCCACAAACATTCTCCTCTGCCCTCCAAGCCTCCCATTTCCTTGTGTATTTTCCTTGGGGTCCAGTGCTGCCACCTGTGTGAATTGACCTCTTCACACACTCACTAACCTTTGATTTAACTGCACAAACTTGAAGGAGATAAATCCTCATCATGGATGAGCTTCCTTTATAGGAAAAATATTCATCCAACTGATAGTACACTATCCCTTCTCTGATCTCAACTAGGTCTTTGTCTGAACTGACATGCATGAGTTATTTAAGTTATAATATTCAGTTATCTGAAAATACCAGTTGTTACATGCATGGAAGCATTAACAAACTGAATCTCATTAATTTAACGACTTGTTAAATTAATCTAACTGGACTTGACTCAGTTAACTGAGCCAACTAATTACAACTCATTCTTATCTCTTTAACTGATGGATAAATTCACTAATTAATAGATAAACTGTTACATGTCCTCACATAGACTTCAAGTTTGTTTTTCCTTAACTAATTAACTCATGGAGATTAATTAATTAATATTTTAAACTATTGTTAAGACCAAATTCGTTTTTACTTCCTATAGATAGACCAGGGACTGCTATAAATAGGAAGGGACCCAGAAATGCTTTTTTTAGACCTTTCTATTTTTAGCAGTTTCACCTCTCACCCAAGGTGGCCAATGACCTCACTGGCCAAATTTCTATTTTTAGGAGTCCTATTTTTAGCACATTCTAAATTTAACATTTCTTGTAGCACATTTTTCAACACTCCCTCTCAACAAGAAAGGCTTCCTCTCAAACCTGATCCTATAACTCTGGAATGTTCTGCATGCAACACATCTACCCGGTCCACTTGCTCCAACAACACTTGGAACAAAAACACTCCCAACTGACCACGTTGTTGGGCTAGGAACATACTCTGATGTTGAAGCTCTACCTGATGCTGACAAGTGCTCCCTCTCTCACATCTGTGTTATTGCAACATCTCCATGCATCTTGCACCATTGCACACCTCTCTATGCCACCTAGCATTGTGCAAAACACTTGTGCCTCTCGCATTGCTACAGCCTGCTAGCTATGCGATGTCGTAGGATTCCCTACACTGTCTCTCTCTCTGTCGCTCCATCTACATATATCTCTACCCAATCAATCAGTTCCTGCTACTCCACATCGGGGCTCCTGTAGCAAGGTCTCATCCAAGAGGTTGGGTACCTCAAGGATCCTGCCCCTCCTCCTTGGGACGATCACTCTATATCGCCCCACCTCCTACCTGGAGGTATGGCTGCATGTGATCCCTCAGCCCACCTGGCTTGAAGTTTCCCCCTACTGGAGGTCTCTGCATGAGTAGATGTCTCTACTCGATCTCCACTCATCTTCTCTAGTTATGGCTGTTCCACAACCTCCTGAAGTTGCTGCACCAATCGTGGCTCCTCCATAATTGTCTGAGACTTCTTCTGGAGCTACATGTTGAAAGGTAATATACCCTCCCTCTCAACCAAAAAGTCTCTAACCTTTGCCTTGCTCCTCAAGGCTTTGCATGCATCTTGTACCTCAAGTGCATATAGGTTCTTGGCTATCACACCAATCTATTTCCACTTTCCCGTTGTCACGAAATTTTCTAGAAAAGGAGATGATTTTAAATCAGCGATATCTCCCTCATCCGAACTCCGATTCAGCCGATTTTTTATTTTTATTTTGGGTATTTTTCCGCAAGTAATCCAAATATGCTATTTATTTCTGAAAATTTTGTACATAAATTTTCATATCTACTCTGCAAAATCTCGGCCCAAAACTCAAAACTTTGAAATCTCCTCTCAGTATATTGTTCTCTCTCTGATCACCTGTGCTCCAATACCATGTAGAATTTTGTAGAATTTTTCTACAAATCAGCTAGCTCTAATACCATGTAGAACTTTTCTTACACATCAGCTAGCTTTGATACCATGTAGAAATTTCCCACCTGTAGACCACCTGGTAATGCAATGTACTAAAGCAAAACACTTGATCTACCTCTACAAACAATTTAGTGAAAGCTTAATCAACCATGAGCAACATCAATAAGAACACACATAACTGATAAGAAGGAATCAATCACACATAACACTGAAGAATTTACCTGGGGAAATCACCTACGTAAAACCCTATCTCTGTATTATCATACAAGTGGAAATATAGTCCGGTTTAAGCCCTATCTCAGAAGCTATCCAGCTCTTAGTACAATCCCTCTGCTGCTCATAGATAGTCAAAGGCTTCTCACAAACCTTCTCCTCTGCCCTCCAAGCCTCCTATTTCTATGCACAGTTTTTCTTGGGTCCTCCAGCTGCAACTTGTGTGATTCTCACCTCTCACACAACACTGACCTCTGAAATAACTACACGATAAATCCTCATCATGGATGAGCTTCCTTTATAGGAAAAATATTCATCCAACTGATAGTACATTGTCCTTTCTCTGATCTCAACTGGGTCTTTTTCTGAACTGACATGCATGAGTTATTTATGCTATAATATTCAGTTATCTAAAAATACCTGTTGTTACATGCATGCAAGCATTAACAAACTGAATCTCATTAATTTAACAGCTTGTTAAACTAATCTAACTCGACTTGACTCAGTTAACTAAGCCAACTAATTACAACTCATCCTTATATCTTTAACTGATAGATAAATTCACCAATTAATAGATAAACTGTTGCGTGTCCTCACATAGACTTCAAGTTTGTTTTTCCTTAACTAATTAACTCATGGAGATTAATTAATTAATATTTTAAACTATTGTTAAGACCAAATTCGTTTTTACTTCCTATAGATAGACTAGGGACTGCTATAAATAGGAAGGGACCCAGAAATGCTATTTTTTTAGAACTTTATATTTTTAGCGGTTTCACCTCTCACCCAAGGTGGCCAATGACCTCACTAGCCAAACTGCTATTTTTAGACATGCTATTTTTAGGAGTCCTATTTTTAGCACATTCTAAATTTAACATTTCTTGTTGCACATTTTTCAACAAGCTTGGTCTCTTATCAAAATATCTTTTATTATCAAATGTAGGCTACAACTAACATTCCTCTCATATTCCTACAAACGACCTACTTCTAGAAATTAATGTCACTCCTAATATAAAATTTACATTTGTCCCTTAAGGACACTTCAACATAACATCCTAACTAATATAGATTCTTCTAAATTAAATACCATGAAACAAAAAAAGAATGTAAAAGGTAACCATTCTCTTGGTGATTTTTTTTTTTTTCATTTGCTAGGTTGCTCCTACATCAAACTCCCAGGGAAGAAAGTACTCCTCTACCAAGTCTTCATCATCCATGCCAAACTTGCATATTTTCATTGTCGTCATCCAATTATCATATTTTATTGGCTACTATTTCCATTTGACCAAGTACATAAAATATTATTTTCCTCTTTCCCCTTAGTCATCCTCTTTTCTAGCACTGATACAATCTCCCTCTGAATTGTTTTTGTCAATTGGTCCTTCCATTGGTAGTTCTAGCCTTCATCATTTGTAATTGCATGAGATGTCTCATTAAAGGGATATAGATATGCTACATTGAAAATTGGAAAAATCCCAATATCTTCTAGAAGATCTAGTTCATAAGCATAAGAGGAAAACTTCATTAGGATTTTACATGGGCCAATTTTCTTAAGTTTCAAATTTTTCATATGTTTGAAAATTTTCATATCTTCCTCTAGGAAACATTTCCTTTTTTAGATGAACCATTACTAAGTTTCCAACTTCAAATTCCATTTATCTTATTTTTGTATCTTCTTGTTGTTTGTACTTGTTGTTGGTTTCTTGTACCTATCATTTGACCCTCTCTTGTAGCTCTTGTGTACTTGCTGCAAAAGATTCACCTTCAACACTCTTGATCTCCCGTTTTCCCAATTTTCCCAACTCATAAACCCCTCTTGGGTGCTTTCCATAAATTATTTATAATGGACTCATTCTAGTACTTCTATTAGGAAAGTAATTATAAGAAGGTACTTCTATTAGTTATTATGCAAGTTAGTTTCTTGTTATATAATAAAATAAATTGTAAGAATTAACTCCTGAGGCTTATTAATAGACTTATCTACTATTAAACTAAACCAATAAAATAAATAATGATATTATATATATTATATATATATATATATATATTATATATATATATATTATATATTATATTATATATATATATATAAATATATATATATATATATTATTATATATATATAAATAATATATTATATTATATATATATAGATAAAAGTTCATTAAACCTAATAAGTTAAATAATGGACCACTAATTAAGTTTAAGGAATCTAATAGCATGTAGAAGAGGCAAATTCCTATTAATTAAATAACATGGAACTTAAAATCCTCGTGGAAGAATAGGCTAGTTAATTCATATAAAGTTAAAAAAAGGCGGGGGGTTAGATCAATGATTATTATCAATGTTAATTTATCTGATTAAACAATAAGGTAAAGGAAAAGGAATATTCATCTAGAGGGAGAGAAAGAAACTCAAACCCACCGAATAAATACTAAAATAGAGAAATGAGAAGGAGAAAAGGAGAACAAACGAACAAGGAGATGAGGGGGAAACAAGAAAGACGCGGGCCGAGGACGTGGGGGGGAGGGTGGGGAAGTGGTTAGGATGAAAGGGCAGGGATCCAGCAACTGCTAATCTTCTAGCCGTCATCTCGATTGAGGTTGCTCGGCCTTTCTTCGATTTCTATGGCTTGCATAAATTTCCGGTGATGGAAATGTGCTACCTTGGCAATGACACGGGCCTCCTCAATGCATACATGATGCTTAGTCTTCTCCGCATGTTCTACTAGAGCGGAAGATCGGGTCCTCCTATGTTTTATGTCGGCTGACTGCTCATTAATCTTTTGATTAATAGAACGACTGGTCTCACCAGCATATGGGATCCCACAGGAACACGGAATAACATAGACACCTTTCATGTCCTTGGGGTCAACTGGGTCTTTTACCGATCTAAGGGAGCTGCAGATGGTGTTAATGGGTCTAAAGGTTGAGGGAACATTATGCTTCCTAAGAATTCTAGCAATTTTATCAGTGGTCCCCTGGATGAAAGGGAGATGAACCCCTTTGACCGTTTCTCAGTCAAACCCAGTCTAATGTAGTAGTTTCCTTGTCAAATTTAGCCATTGGAAGATCTGCTCTCCCCTATTTAACATGCAGCAATGATTTGATTCTTCTTGTCCTGACGATGAACCACACTCGTTGGTTCGAAACACGTCGACAAAAGTATTATAATGTGATCTTCGCCGAAGAAATTAAAGTGTTAACTCATTTATTAATAGAATTGCTTTTTACTTTTATTATTATTTTTAATTGAGTCTATATTATTATTATTATTATTATTATTATTATTATTATTATTTATTTAATACTTAATTTTATGGACACTACAACTTTCACATCTATAAAGTGTCTTTCTACACAATAAGAAAACATGTCAAATGAATTAATAAATAATTGTGAAAAGTTATTTTAGCATACCTTCTATAATCCTTGTAAAAAAACCTTGGACATAGTAATGGTGGAGGTGCCTCCTCTATTAATTTCGTGTGGCACTAAATCTCCTTGCGCCTTCATTTTCCATGCTAAGATAAAACTAGTAATTGTCAAGAATATTTATGTTTATCGGTCTCATTAACCAACAAGACTACCTGCTGCTCATGGACACTTGCAGACAATTTCCCTCCTACAATGTGCAGTGGCAGTGATGACAATTGACAGGGATATTTATATCTATCGGGGCCTTCTATTGGTGGGGTCATTTGCCACCCATCAATGGTGTTGTTATGTTATGCTTCACGGTCGGGTTGTGGTGGTAGAATGATGGAGGCAACCAACGAGAAGCTTTCTATCTATCAAGGATGTCAACTGATGGAACCACCCACCTTTATCGAATCGACCTTTGTTAATGATCGACCTTCTTTTAACGGTGCAACCACGAGCACTGCTTGATCAATGGTCCAATTTCACTTTGAGGTGCGTTAGGTCTATCTTAGGTTAATAAGGGGGGCTGGTGTTGAAACTCTAGTCATGGGACCCTCCTTGACCAAGGTTTTGCTTCAGGATGTGTTATCATCGTAGGGCTTGACTAGTGACCACGGTTCACCCCAAGGACCCCTTGGTCTGTTATGAGTTAATGAGGGGGGCAAGGGTCCAAAACTGAAATCCACCCATAATCAAAACCACTATGGTTTTTCATCGGGACTTCAATCTAGAACCTCGGCCAGAGAAAAAACACACTTTTGTTGCATCATTTCATTCACCTATGTGAACTGAAATTACAATTAGGTGTAACTAGGATTTATGTTCATGAATCTTGAGTCGACTACAATGACTAGTTTCATCCTTTAAGATCACTTGGTCCTGTCACAGGGGATCCTTGTTTTGTCAGTATTTCTACAGAAAAGAAGTTGATATAAGGGTTTCAATTATTTCCTCTCTTCATAGAAGGTCAGCGAAAATCATAAAGGTAAAGTACATAGTGCATGAAGAACATAACACACTCCAACATTAGATTACTTAGAATTAGGCTATCACACTAGTTTTCAATTTCATTACACAGGACAGAGAATTACAGAGGATGTCACCCAATTTTCTCTCTATTCCTCTCTCTTTAGCTTTGTAGAATTTTGTAGAATTTTTATACAAATCAGCTAGCTCTGATACCATGTAGAACTTTTTTTTATAGATCAACTAGCTTTGATACCATGTAGAAATTTCCCACCTGTAGACAACCTGGTAATGCAATGTACTAAAGCAAAACACTTGATCTACTTATACAAACAATTTAGCAAAAGCTTAATCAACCATGAGCAACATCAATAAGAACACATATAACTGATAAGAAGGAATCAATCGCACATAACACAGAAGAATTTACTTGGGGAAAGCAACTTCCTAAAACCCCATCTCTGTATTATCATGCAAGTGGAAATATAGTCCAGATTACACAAAACCTTAGCTCGGAAGCTATCCAGCTCTCAGTACAATCCCTCTGCTGCTCATAGATAGTCAAAGGCTTCTCACAAACCTTCTCCTCTGCCCTCCAAGCCTCCTATTTCTATGCACAGTTTTCCTGGGTCCTCCAGCTACAACCTGTGTGATTCTCACCTCACACACAACACTGACCTCTGAAATAACTGCACAAACCTGAAGGAGATAAATACTCATCATGGATGAGCTTCCTTTATAGGAAAAATATTCATCCAACTGATAGTACATTGTCCCTTCCATGATCTCAACTGGGTCTTTGTTTGAACTAACATGCATGAGTTATTTAAGCTATGATATTCAGTTATCTGAAAATACCAGTTGTTACATGCATGCAAGCATTAACAAACTGAATCTCATTAATTTAACAACTTGTTAAATTAATCTAACTGGACTGGACTCAGTTAACTGAGACAACTAATTACAACTCATCCTTATCTCTTTAACTGATGGATAAATTCACCAATTAATAGATAAATTGTTGCATGTCCTCACATAGACTTCAAGTTTGTTTTTCCTTAACTAATTAACTCATGGAGATTAATTAATTAATATTTTAAACTTCTGTTAAGACCAAATTCATTTTTACTTCCTATAGATAGACCAGGGACTGCTATAAATAGGAAGGGACCCAAAAACACTATTTTTAGAGCTTTCTATTTTTAGCAGTTTCACCTCTCACCCAAGGTGGGCAATGACCTCACTGGCCAAATTGCTATTTTTAGGAGTCCTATTTTTAGCATATTCTAAATTTAACATTTTTTGTTGCACATTTTTCAACACTCCCTCTCAACAAGAAAGGCTTCCTCTCGAACCTGATCCTGTAACTCTAGAATGTTCTGCATGCAACACATCTACCCGGTCCACTTGCTCCAACAACACTTGGAACAAAAACACTCCCAACTGACCACGTTATTAGGCTAGAAACATACTCTGATGTTGAAGCTCTACCTGCTGCCGACAAGTGCTCCCTCTCTGACATCTGTGCTATTGCAACATCTCCATGCATCTCGCACCATTGCACACCTCTCTGTGCCACCTAGCACTATGCAAAACACTTGTGCCTCTCGCATTGCTACAACCTACTATCTATGCATTGTCCTAGGATTCCCTGCACTGTCGCTCTCTCTGCCGCTCCATCCGCATCTATCTCTACCCAATCAATCAATTCCTGCTACTCCACATCAGGGCTCTTGTAGCAAGGTCTCATCCAAGAGGTTGGGTACCTCAAGGATCCTACCCCTCCTCCTTGGGACGATCACTCTATATCGCCCCACCTCCTACCTGGAGGTATGGCTGCATGTGATCCCTTAGCCCAACTAGCTTGAAGTTTCTCCCTACTGGAGGTCTCTACATGAGTAGATGTCTCTACTCGATCTCCACTCAGCTTCTCTAGTTGTGGCTGCTCCACAACCTCCTGAAGCTGCTGCACCAATCTTGGCTCCTCCATAATTGTTTGAGACTTCTTCTGGCACTGCATGTTGAAAGGTAATATACCCTCCCTCTCAACCAACAAGTCTCTAACCTTTGCCTTGCTCCTCAAGGCTTTGCATGCATCTTGTACCTCAAGTGCATATAGGTTCTTGGCTAGCACACCAATCTATTTCCACTTTTGCGCTGTCACAAAATTTTCTCAAAAAGGAGATGATTTTAAATTAGCGATATCTCCCTCATCCGAACCTGATTCAGCCAATTTTTTTTTTTGATTTTGGGTATTTTTCCTTAAGTAATCCAAATATGCTATTTGTTTCTGATAATTTTGCACATAAATTTTCATATCCGCTCTGCAAAATCTCGGCCCAAAACTCAAAACTTTGAAATCTCCTCTCAGTATATTGTTCTCTCCTTGATCACCTATGCTCCGATACCATGTAGAATTTTGTAGAATTTTTCTACAAATCAGCTAGCTCTAATACCATGTAGAACTTTTTTTACAGATCAGCTAGCTCTGATACCATGTAGAAATTTCCCACCTATAGACCACCTGGTAATGCAATGTACTAAAACAAAACACTTGATCTACTTCTACAAACAATTTAGTGAAAGCTTAATCAACCATGAGCAACATCAACAAGAACACATATAACTAATAAGAAGGAATCAATCGCCCATAACACAGAAGAATTTAATTGGGGAAAGCACCTACCTAAACCCCATCTCTGTATTATCATACAAGTGGAAATATAGTCCGGATTACATAAAGCCTTAGCTCAGAAGCTATCTAGCTCTCAGTACAATCCCTCTGCTACTCATAGATAGTTAAAGGCTTCTCACAAACCTTCTCCTCTGCCCTCCAAGACTCCTATTTCTATGCACAGTTTTTCTTGGGTCCTCCAGCTGCAACCTATGTGATTCTCACCTCTCACACAACACTGACCTCTGAAATAACTACACAAACCTGAAGGAGATAAATCCTCATCATGGATGAGCTTCCTTTATCGGAAAAATATTCATCCAACTGATAGTACACTGTCCCTTTTGTGATCTCAACTGAGTCTTTGTCTGAACTGACATACATGAGTTATTTAAGCTATAATATTCAGTTATTTGAAAATACCAGTTGTTACATGCATGCAAGCATTAACAAACTGAATCTCATTAATTTAACAACTTGTTAAATTAATCTAACTGGACTTGACTCAGTTAACTGAGCCAACTAATTACAACTCATCCTCATCTCTTTAACTAATAGATAAATTCACCAATTAATAGATAAACTGTTGCAGGTCCTCACATAGACTTCAAGTTTGTTTTTCCTTAACTAATTAACTCATGGAGATTAATTAATTAATATTTTAAACTATTGTTAAGACTTCCTATAGATAGACCAAGGACTGTTATAAATAGGAAGGGACCCAGAAATGCTATTTTTAGAACTTTATATTTTTAGCAGTTTCACCTCTCACCCAAGGTGGCCAATGACCTCACTAGCCAAACTGCTATTTTTAGACATGCTATTTTTAGGAGTCCTATTTTTAGCACATTCTAAATTTAACATTTCTTGTTGCACATTTTTCAACAAGCTTGTCCTCTTATCAAAATATATTTTATTATCAAATGTAGGCTACAACTAACATTCCTCTCATATTCCTACAAACGACCTACTTCTAGAAATTAATGTCACTCCTAATATAAAATTTACATTTGTCCCTTAAGGACACTTCAACATAACATCCTAACTAATATAGATTCTCCTAAATTAAATACCATGAAACAAAAAAAGAATGTAAAAGGTAACCATTCTCTTGGTGATTTTTTTTTTTTCATTTGCTAGGTTGCTCCTACATCAAACTCCCAGGGAAGAAAGTACTCCTCTACCAAGTCTTCATCATCCATGCCAAACTTGCATATTTTCATTGTCGTCATCCAATTAGCATATTTTATTGGCTACTATTTCCATTTGACCAAGTACATAAAATATTATTTTCCTCTTTCCCCTTAGTCATCCTCTTTTCTAGCACTGATACAATCTCCCTCTGAATTGTTTTTGTCAATTGGTCCTTCCATTGGTAGTTCTAGCCTTCATCATTTGTAATTGCATGAGATGTCTCATTAAAGGGATATAGATATGCTACATTGAAAATTGGAAAAATCCCAATATCTTCTAGAAGATCTAGTTCATAAGCATAAGAGGAAAACTTCATTAGGATTTTACATGGGCCAATTTTCTTAAGTTTCAAATTTTTCATATGTTTGAAAATTTTCATATCTTCCTCTAGGAAACATTTCCTTTTTTAGATGAACCATTACTAAGTTTCCAACTTCAAATTCCATTTATCTTATTTTTGTATCTTCTTGTTGTTTGTACTTGTTGTTGGTTTCTTGTACCTATCATTTGACCCTCTCTTGTAGCTCTTGTGTACTTGCTGCAAAAGATTCACCTTCGACACTCTTGATCTCCCGTTTTCCCAATTTTCCCAACTCATAAACCCCTCTTGGGTGCATTCCATAAATTATTTATAATGGACTCATTCTGGTACTTCTATTAGGAAAGTAATTATAAGAAAATTTAACTTGAGCAAGCACTTGGTCCTACTGCTTGGGGTGTTCACTTGCCAAATGTCTCAAGATGTTTCATAAACTTCTATTTACCACCTTTGTTTGTCCATATTTTTTTGGATGGTAAGTTAAACTGTAATTTAAATTAGTGCCTAGTTTCTTCCATAATGTCCTCTAGAAATGACATACGAACCTCGTATCTTGATCTAAAACAATGGTTTTAGGCAAACCATGCAATCTCACAACTTCTTTAAAAAATAGATTTGTGACACTGGTTGCAGTAGTGGTTTTTGTAAAAGGTATAAAATGAGTCATTTTATAAAAATTACCCACAACCGCAAAAAAAGAATCATTACATCTTTGTGTTTGAGGTAATCCAAAAAAAAAAAAAAAATCCATTCTAATAGAATCTCAAGGCCTACTTGGAATGGGTAGTCACTCATAAAATCATGTATTTTGTCTTATTCCTTTGGCATATTGGCACACTCTGCACTTTTCCACAAGTTTCTTTACTCTGACTTGCATACCTAGCCAATAATAATAATAAAATTAACAAAGAAAAAAAATATTCAGTCCAAAGTGTCCTGGTAGTCCTGCAATGTGTTTCTTCTTTATCAAATTATCTCTCGTGGAATATTTTGGTATGTAGAGTCGGTTATCTTTGAATAGTATACCATACTAGATCATATAGCTTGAACACTATGTTCCATTAATGTTGGCTAGTCTTTCATAGGCTACATAAGTTTCCTTAAGATCTATATCATCTTTGTACATCTATTTTAGTTCATCAATTCCAAGAACATCAACTTGGAATTCTTGCAACACCAAGTTGATTCTACCTAAAATGTCGACTACCTTGTTTGATGCACCACTCGTATGTTTAATCAAAAAAGTAAAATTGAATAGAAATCCAACCCATTTTACATACCTATGATTTAACTTTGACTGGTTGGTAATGAACTATAGAGCATGATTATCAATGTACAAAAAAAATTCCTTTAGCACAAGGTAGTGTCTCCATTTCTTCAAATCTTGAACTATCAATAATATTCTTTATCATACGAAGAATACCTCTATTTTGTTTCATTTAGTTTCTCACTGATATAAGCAATTATTCACCCTTCCTTACTCAAAGCGGCTCCAATAACAACTCAACTTGCATTTGTTTCAACCTAAAAGAGCTTACTGAAGTCTAGTAGGGCCAACACAGGATGCTCTGTGACCTTTTACTACATCAACTTAAAGTTTCTATCTACTGCTACAATCCACATGAATGAATGATTGTTTTCTTTGATGGTTTATATAATAGGTGCACAAATCCTACTAAAATTCTTAATGAATTTCCTATAGAAACATGCAAGACCGTGAAAACTTCTTACCTCAAATACATTTCGTGGGAAAAGCCAATTGATGATATCTTTAACCTTTTCAAGGTCCATCTTCAAACCATATTCAAAGATGACAAAGCCCAAATATTTCAACTTGCTTTTCATAAAGGTGCATTTCTTCAAATTAATTGATAGTATTTTTTCTCGCTGCGAGGTCCTAAAAACCAATCTAAGATTTCTTATATGCTCTTCTTTTATTTTGTTGTACACTAGAATGTCATCCAAATAAATAGTGACAAACTTACTTGTAAACTCCTTCAAGACTCATGAAGGTGTTGGCTTTGTTAGTAAGACCAAAAGGCATCACTAACCACTCATATAGTCCATCATTGGTCTTAAAGGTTTTTTTCCACTTGTATCCTTATATTATTTATATTTGGTGGTAACTACTATTTAAACCAATTTTAGAAAAATATATAGCACCACTCGAACAATAAATCAAGTCATTAATGCATGGACGAGGAAATATATAATCGATATTGAGTTAGCATGCACATCCCGCATCCGACATCCTTCTTTGGGCTAAGGACTGGGGAGCAATGCACAGGCTTAAACTTTCACTTACAAGACCTTTATCTAAAAACTCTTGTACTTGTTTCTTTATCTCTTCATTTTCTTGAGGGGTCATTTTGTAGGTTTTAGCACCTAAATTCGCCTTAGGCTGAAGGAAGGCAAAATTCAAGGTAACCACAAACCACGCTCAGTCTGGTAGCTAGCCCTACCAGAACAGGAGAAGGCTCTCTCCGAGTCACACTCAGTGGATAGATAAATGAAATGGTCTGAGATGACTTATAGTGAAATGTTTATCTTAGGCTAGTAAGTGAGTATGGATACAAGAAGTGATTTTTATGAATGACTGTGTTTCTGGGATGGTATGGGACCAATGGACCTCAATGAACAGAGAACTTAATACAAAGGCACGGATTACTTCGTGAGGCAAGATAGGCAGAAAGACTAGCAATTTAGTTTAAGATAGTGCGGAATGGAGAGATTGATTAAGAGGGTGAAAAGGGCATGGACAACATGAACTCTTTTCAACACAAGAATGAACACTGAACATGAAATTTTTCCACAGGCAGAGCAATAAAATTGAATTCTACCTTAGCTAACTTAGAAAACTTCACTGGAAATGAATATGAAATGAACTATGAAACATAACAAGATACATATGAAACATAAGAGACACATTTGCTACACTCACAACCACATGAATCTCATGAAACAGAGCCACTGCCTTTCATTAATCCTATGTAAAAAATATATAATGCAGAAACAGAGTTTATTTCCCATAGTCTCCCAGAAGTTACAAGCCAACCAACCCTTTGCAAATGGTTTGCATACAATATATAGAATGCGCCATGAAGAGATAGAACACCCAAGGGTTGGGGAGTTACTCGAATCATTACAAAATAAAGGTGGAGAGCCAAACATCAGCTACAGGTGTAGCGCCACAAACATGACAAATGGCTTGGGTGACCCTTTGCCTTCCTTTGACACTTGGATAGATGCCCATCTAGAGTGAAAATACTTTAAATGCCACCTTTGGTGCTGAAAAAGTGAAGTGTAGATGAGAGGGCCCACTTTGGGGAAGTCGTGAATTGAAATTTCGCGAAACAGAGGCAATTTGGGCCTTTTTTCCTATATGCGTCGTGCCCTTTTCTGTATGCGCCGTGCCACTTTGGGGATAGTTTTGAGGCACTTGCAAGAGTCCAAAATGTGCCCAAGTGTGCTTGTTGGAAAGCCTGTCCTGTCTACTTTCCAACCCAAGTGGAATTTTTGAATTTGGAGCTCATTTGCCCCTCCAAATCTTCATTCTCCCAAGATTACTTCCTGTGTGTCAAAATAGGGGCAGTGAGGCCATTTTTTGGGTGTTTTTGACCTCCTGGAGACTCAAATCATGCCCAAATTTCTTGCCCGAGTCCCAGTAGTCATGATTTTGCATGCTGAATCCAAAAATGCAAACCATTTCTCATTTGGAGCTCCCAATCCGGTGCAACACGTATAGAGAAAAAACCTGTGTTTGTGCCAAAAAATTTCCATGCGACCAAAATTGTCCCAAATTTCTTGAAATTTGGGCTGGAGGTTCTCTAAGAGGCACTATGCTGGGCTAGAGAAGCTTCATCCAAGATTCGAAGCCGATCTTTCTCTTTTGCCACTTTTGTTGCTCTGCTCAATTTGGCCTTCAAGCTCCTTATCCGGGCCTTTGCACTCATGTTCCGTGCCCTGTAATGACAAGCCATCCTCCTCAATATGGTTTTGTCTCTGTTGGCCTTCTCCAGTAGTCTCTCCAGGTGGATATTAACCCGCTCTAGCCATGACTCACGGTCGTTTTTTATCTCTTGCTCCAAGGTAGTGAGCTCGATCCTCCTTTGTTGGGCAGCTTGTCGATTCTCACGGATGCTTTGCAGCTCCATGATTGCCTGTTGGTCCTCAAGCTACTTGTTCCTCTGCTCTAGATACTTGATGCTCCATCTTGCCCTCTCCACATTGAGTATCAAGTCTTGGATCTCCGTGTCCAGCTCCTGAATGGTCATCCTAAGTTGGGCATTTTCCGCCTCTGCCTCATCATCCTGAATGAGGATGACATCAGTCTCTTGTACACCTGATGGCCCCTCATCATGCACGGGCTTCTTGCCCTTGTCCAATACTTGTTTTGCTGATGCCGGAAGCGAGGCCCCTTCCACCCTGGGTGGAGATAACACTCGCTTTGCTGCTGCAAACAAGTGCCTCCTGCCTCTCTGATATGTAACAAAAACTGGCATGGTAGTGGTCTCATGGTTCTCATGCTGATGAGAAGGACCACCCATCTCCTGCTCTGGCTCTAATAGTACCTGTGATGTGTTGAAGAAGTCACGGGAGATGAAGTGTAATGTGTAATGTGCAGCACTTCAAGACGCAGGGTCATTGTCTTAGCTCAAGAACAGTAAGGGGAATCCGGGGTAGACATGGCTTTAAAAACTAGATCAAGTAAGAGGCTCTGAGCTTTAGAAAAAGAGAAATTTGGCATTGAGTTGACAGGTGGGAGACATATTGAGGAAAAACCAAGCTAAATCGTTGCTATATGTGTACAAGGTTTGTTCTCGGAGCTACTTTGGGTGATTCATATCAACTATAAACTATATAATCTAATACCTCTCTTTGCATTGGTTATTTTCATGTCTATAAGTTCTAGGTATGATGGGTGTGTTGGGATACTAGACTGGTATGATGAATGGTGTTACAGTTTTCTCTTTATCTTTGCATTGGGGGAGTGTAATTGCCTAAAGATATTATGGTAGTTGTTTAGTCATTACCTTGGATGTTTAGCCGGTAATAATGATTGGAATTTGTTCTTATTTGGGAAAATAATTTCTAGAGTAGTAAGGAGCCTATTCAATCTTATAGTTGTGTGTTTTCATTAGTTGTGGCATCCTACATTCTCCAGTCTAAATTTTCTTCATCCCATTTGGAGTGGTGGGTGGGCGATGTCTTCTCTAGGGTTAAACTGGGGAGTTATGAACTGGAAGTTATTTTGTTGCCTACCTTGACTATACATGTGGTGGTCAATGAGAGTATTTTTGTTTCTTGCCTTAACTACACATGAGCTGGTAAGTAAGAGTATTCATGGTAAGCATAGTGTCTATTGGGGGTTGTGGGTGTCTATGGTATCTTGTGGATAGGCATACCCCTATCCACTTTGCACAGTTAGTGAGTGCATTAGCATGGTGGTCTTTTTGGGACATGGAGGTCCAGGGAAGGTGGTGAGTATGAATCCTTAGCATGGTTGGGCATAACATGGATTAGATATTAGAGATTAGGGATGTCCAGAGACATCAGCAACAACAAGAGTATGGACAAGGTGAATCTATGGACCCTTTGTTTTACTAGTCCCTTCCCTTGGTGGGAAGCACTCCCCTAATGAATGACATTATGAGAAATATTTTGCAGTTGTGTAGCTCATTGGACTAGATCAACCAGGCCAAGGAAGATGATCATAACGACATTATTAATTTCATGAACCACCTCCAACAAAATATGCGAGAGATGCATGATATAATGGCTAGTCTAAGGAGAGGATAGTTTTGCATCCAAGAGCAGTTGAACCATATAGAAACTAGGATGGCACACATGGAAGGGAATATTCATGGTGAATTCAAACCCCCGCATCCCCTGGCTTGGATACAAATTATCTTGTCCTGGTAAACTTTGATGATACCTTATGATTGTTGGTTGTCTTTTAGTTTTCTTACTATTTTGGCATTGGTTGTCAATTAGTCTATGAAAATTGTTGTTGTTTAGGAAATTTACTATATCTCTAGTTATGCACTTATTGGCCAATAAATCTAATAAGAGTGAGGCCAATAGGATTTTGAGATATGACTTGAAATGATGTAATCTTTTGCAGTAATAGAAAACATCAATTCACAAAAAAAAAAAATAGTAGATGAGTTTAAGATTATATATATATATAAAAGGTAAAACAAATAAAAATATAAAATGAGTTAAAAAAATAGGGAGAAAGAATAGGAAAATATGTAAAGAGAAAAAAAGTTGAAACCTAGAAGAGTAGTGTTTAGGGAAATAAAATATTAGGATATAGAAAAAGGGCATCGTAAATATAGATTCTAGTATAAGAAGGTGAAATTAGAAAGGAAAAAAGTTATAAATAAAAAATTAGACTTTCAGTTTTTAGTCTCATTGAAGAATGGATTACATAAGAAGTAGGAGAAGAAATTATTTGCAGAAAACAAGACTTACATGTTGTTGTTGAATATAGAACATTGTCTCTCTATGTCACTGAAGATATTGAGATATTGAAGTAAATGAGAATGATATCTAAATATGAAAATCAATAACTTGTGGCAACATCATAGTAAGAGGGTAGCCATGTCACAATAGAAATAGAAATATGGATAAAAATTGAGAAAAAATTGAAATTGACATGTACACTGAAATCAATGTAATCAATGCATTGCTTTTAGTGTAGATGTAGTGATTTTGTACTCTCAAGAAGAATAAGAGACATATGTACATGCAAACCATCTGATGGAGACTGCATCTAAACAAAAGAAATTGGAGTAAGAAAAATTCCATTATATTCTAAACATATTTTGCTAGCAAGATTCACTTGGCTACATATGTTGACAACACTATTATTGACACATTGAGAGCAGAAAAATTGGAGGAATCAACTTATAGGGTCATTTTTATTAATAGTTACAAGTTGGAAAGTTCTAGGAAAAAACTTAAGGATCCATGTTGAAGCTTTAAATGACTAATTGTTTGGTCTTAGCCTTACTATGGACATATATTCCATAATATATAGGTTAATGTCTTTCCAACAATGTGAGAATCACCTCGACTGAACCTTGTATGAGAAATTATGCCTCATGGAAGTTGACCTATCATGATTGACTACCATAACTTGAAAGGATGCTACGTCAACCTCCATTACTTGTGAAAAGAAGGGGCTAGCCCTCGGGGACTATGAATAAGACTTTAGAAGAGTCAACTTGTAACTCGTGTTGAGGGTTGAATGAGTCAAATAGAACTCTTATTTCACTATCAAGTTATGTTATAACTAGGTCACTAGGAGGAAAATGAGTTCCATATTATTCAATTTCATTTTATTCCATAATAGAGTAGATTAGGTGGGAATGGAAAAAGAGAGAGAAAAACATAGTGCGTTTGTGTTCTATATTAGCTCACAAGATATAGGTCTCAAGTAGTTCCATAGAGAGTGTGCCTACCCTTATGTATTTGCATTATTTATGCTCAAACAAAGAAGAATAGAGTAGCCTCACCTTGCACTTGGGTTTTCTCCTAAAAGGGTTTCCTATATAATATATTGGTGTTCATAGTGTTTGGTATGTGATTGTATTCAATTGTTCTCTATTTTTCACGTTTAATATATTGCATACATAAGCAGCAAAATAGTAATCAATAAATCCATAAAAAGGAAATTATAACCCTCATAGGTTTAAATTTCATATTTCAGTCTATTTTTACCACATTTATTGTGACAAACTATCCAATGGAATATTTATAATAATTTAGAAATCACAAATCCTATGGAATACCAATCCATGTGTTAACTTTTGAAATATCATTTATGTCTCTTTCACAACAAAAAAAACTAAGCATAGACATGAAAATCAATGAATCTTCTAATTATAAGAAAACTTGATTTTAGTATACATGCATTAATTTCAATGCACATTTGCATCAATTATATATCAACAAACCTAAACTTTATGTGTACATTGAAATAGTTGCATTGGGATTTAAACATAAAACATAAATAGAAATAGAAATTGACATTGAAACTCAAAGTAACTTGTATACTAAAATCAAGGCATTCATTTTAGTGTACATTTTTCATCATTTTTATATCAACACTTTCTACACTCAAAACAATACTTTTGAAATTGAAATTGAAATTGAAATTAACATGTACACTCAAATTGTTGGAAATGCAACAATTAACTGAGGTGACATGGGTCTTGTCACTCACTCAGTTAGCTAAGTAAATTCGAGTTGGAAACACTTGAGTTCAATTCTCAAATGTTAAGTAGAACTAGTGGAGGTTCAGTCAATGGTGTGTAACTTTTTTCACACTAAGTGATCATCCAGTCAAATTGAATAATCAATCTAAATTAACTCTTGCATGGAGAGAATTCGAGTTACCCAATTGAGATTGGAGTTAAAGGGAAATGTACTATCAGTTGTAAACTATTCCAAGTTGTACATGTGGTGCATGCAACCAAAGAAGGGCCTAAAGGAATTGTGCAATCCAAATGGGTGAATTTCCTAATTAATAGGGGTCTAATTCCCAAGGGAACAACATAAGGAAATAGGAGCTTGACAGACTGAGAAATTGGCTAAATATTGGCTTGACTCAGTCTGTGAGGCAATGAGATAGATTATACTAGTGCATAGGTTGCTCATGCTTAAGCAATCATTGTATTTCTTCTATATTCTTTTATTAATGCAATATAGATAGTAAGGGCTTTTGAGCAGTTTCTTTCTCCTAGATGAATCTTTATGTATGTGTGTTGAATCTTGATGCATGTTAATTTTTCTTTCTCCTAGATGAATCTTTATGTATGTGTGTTGAATCTTGATGCATGTTAATGATTTATGTTCTCGACCGTGATTTTATTTCCGCATATGAGTAGAGTAGTTTCATGTCTTGTGATCTAGTAAATTTCATGAGCAGTTTTAAATCTACACAATAAATTTATGCAGAAATCAATAATTATGTATATTTATACTAACTAAAAATAGAAAGTGACACGTAAATTGAAATCAATGTATTAGAAAACAAAATAGAAATAGAAATAGTTATGTATATTTATATTGACTAAAAATAGAAAGTGACATGTAAACTGAAATCAATGTATTAGAAAACAAAATAGAAATTGAAATTGACATGTACAGTGAAATCAATGCATTGATTTATATACACATGTATTGATTTCAATGTAAATTTTTCTTCATTCAACATTGTTTATTTATTTTCATTTAATTTATTTTCATTTAATTCTTGAAATATAGTTTTGATCATAATGATGTAAAATTATTAGGATCATGTTAATCTCAAACATATACATATACATGATGATGATTATCTAAAAATTTCACAACATTGCTTACAACTAAACTTGAATAGATCCATCAAATCCCTTGAGGTACAAACATTTCCTTAAATTTTACATTCTAAAATAAGACATTCACCTAAAAAATTTAGTTTTTCTCAAAAACATAATAAATATATAGTTAAAATCAACCTACACTAATTTTAATACATTAATATACATAATTACACTAAATAATTAAGAATTTGTAAAATATTGTTACACTAAATAATTAGGAAGTTGTAAAATATTGTTTTCTTAAATTTTTGCTTATTTATTATATTTCTGTGCTTTAGTTAATTGATATAACATTTAAATAATATATTAGTGATCATTAATAATAATAATATATTAGTGATCATGGATACGTTGCAGCAGCAACTGTGGTTGAACTTTATTTGGAATTGGTGAAGTTATAATTGCAGAGGTCGTGGTGAAGTTATATTTGAAATAATTGCATACCTCGTGTGTGACACTGATTTATTAAGGAGTTAAAAAATAAATAGAATTTTTAAATAATAAGAAAAACATGATAAAAAAAAATTTAAGTTTTTTCCACTTGGAAAAGAAGGGAAAATATTAAAAATGGTTTTATCTTTTTATTATTATTTCTCTGCACCTTCACCATGGACTCAATTTTGGCTCAGGAAAACATAGAGAACATAAAAACATTATAAAAAAATTTCAAAGGGAATAATAAGGAAAACATAAAAACAAATTTGTATGTTTTCAATATGTAAGGGTGTTTTAATGTCTTTTGTATTATTTTTCGCCACCCTCATCCCTCGCTTTATAAGGGTTTTTGTTTTCTTTCTTATTTCTTGCCACCCTCATCCCTTTGCCATCCTCATCCCTCACTTTATGAGGGCTTTTATGCTTTCCCCATTATTTCCCCTACCTCCACCCTCATCTCTCACCTTTTAAAAATGATAATAGATAAAAATAATAAAGAAAACATAATAAAAGATACTTCCACCTAATAAAAATAATAAAGAAAATATAAAAAATGATCCCTCCATTCCATCCCATCCCATGGGCAGGAGAATTATTATGAGTCGGGAGAAATAATTGGGAAAACATTAAAAAAAATCCATCTAAAATCCATCTATCCCCGCTTTATGAAAGGTGGAGGAAAATACTGCATGGGATCTCGTGGACACAATGACATATACACCTACATGATAAATGTCTATTTTTATTTTGTATTTAAGTAGTATATTAAAACTACTCCCGCCATTAGATACTCCAACATAGTTTCTTTATAGACAACTCTTTTTATTATTGGTTATTATGTTGTATCCAGCCCCATTTTGTGCTTATGTGAGGAATACTTAAATTAAATTAAATAATTAAATTAAAAATTTATTTCAATAAATATATAATAATATAATAAAATTTAATTAACCTAAAATATAATATCAATCCAAATTTAAAACATCAAATTCAAATTTGAAAAGAATAGTAAAGAATTACTATTAAAACTAGAAAAAGATGAAGTTTTAGTATGCAAGATTTTATTAGTAATGATTTAGTAATCAGAAAAAAGATAAATTTATTAATTATTAATATAATTATTATATATAATTAATACTATTATATATAATTTCACTCCATATCCATTATAGGTATCAATAAATTTTTTAAATTGATGTTTATAATACATCATATTTTTTAGACATTTATAGTATTTATATTTTTTATAATTATATAAAAACAAAATTATAATACAAGAAATTAAATTGTTAGAAGATTTCTTCTGGGAGATCATATTATAATACTTTTGTTGGTTCATTTGTCACGAGAAGTTGATTCAGAACAAGTTAAAGAATCAGATCATGGCTGCATGTTATAGGGAGAGCAGATCTTCCAACGACTAAATTTGACTAGGAAACGGCTACATTGGATTGGGTTTGACTGAGAAACGGTTAAATTTCACTGGCCAATTTGATTGGACAGGGAAGGGGACGTGAAAAGTTTTTTTTTTTGTTATAATTATTTCCAAAATTTTGTTATATTTATTACCAAAATTTGAAAAAAGGTAAAATTTGAATTTAATAATCAAGAGTATT
>APFE031056203.1:0-25743 GCA_000404065.3 Pinus taeda | reverse complement strand
ACAGCAACCTGAAACATCAAATCTCATAATGCATACGCTACTTGACTATATCAAAACCGTGTGTATACGCGCTTTCACCAGAGACAACCCGCGTACAGATCTAAAGATAATTACTTATACCTTCGCTGTCATATCCAACCCAAGCCAAGCATCATAAACCGATAACCAGCAATACTAGATCTTCCCACTTCGTCAGACATCCATTCCTTTCTCCGCACTTTTTGCCTAATGATCTTCTCCTTATATAGGTTAGGCTTCTCTCAATACCATGGTCCAAAACCATGTAGAAACAATACCATGGACCCAATACTTGGGATGGTCCACAACCATAGGTTCAAATACCAAGGACTAACTACCACGGACCAAAGGTAAGTTCTCCAACATATACACACTTTTCTTTGCATGAAAGTGCGTGTATACGCATACGCGCCTTTGTAACGTCTAACCTGCGTGTATACACTGCTTTGTCACAATGAACCTGCGTATATCTCTTTCTTGACCTGTTGTACTAAGATCTGTCCTCTGATTAAGTTGCCATCACCTGTATCAAACCTCTGAGTGAGTTTCCATCAAGGAAAACACCTGTATCATAATGCCAACAGAAATATCCCTGCTTGGTGAGCTCACATATTTTCTTGGTATATAAGTTCAACAAAAGAAAGATGGTATTTTCCTGTCACAAACCAAGTATCTCAAGCAGATCTTGAAAAAATACGACATTGATCCAGGTGGATATTGGTGGCCACCCACTAATTCGACTTGGATCCCCTCTAGTGATTCGTTCAGTTTTTTCAGTTTCCTTAATTATAGCACAATTTACTATTTTTAGCAGTTTTTCGGGTCCTAAACTTCCGGAGCCATTTTGAGGCCCTAAACGACATTTTTTTGGGAAATCTACCACCAACGATTTTTTTGTCTTAAAATCGCCTTCTCCATCATAGTCCTCAGAGAGATCTTTCCAACGGGCTATCATGCGCATCAAATGGAGATAATATGACCAATTCGCGACCCCAGGAAGTTGATGTACCAACTTACCCAAAAACAGGGTCCATAATTTGGCATTTCATCTTCTAGGGTCAGGTTTTGGAATGTGAAGGGTTTTTCATTGTTTCTCAACAATAAATAGGCCTCCAAGGCTCATTGTAACACAGTTCAGAGGCATGTAGCCACACATCTCTTCTCAAAGATAAGCTTCCATCGCTCTAGCTGGTTTATTCCATTTATGGTTGTAAGAATATTTCAGTATTTTCCATTAATGAAATGAAGTATTATTTCTGCTGCATCTTTGTGTATATGGTTATCTCTGTAATTTGTTGTGTTCCTGTTTAAGTCTGGATCAGTGGAATGATCCGAATGGAAAATGGCATCAACCCATGGTACTCATCCACCCATATTATTCATCGACCCATGGTATTGTAAAATCCACCCATGGTATTCATTCACCCATGGAATTGGCCCGTGGTATTGTAACTGAAAAATACTATAAGTAACAAGTCACATTTTGTAAAAGGACAGATGGTCTACCACAATGTAGCCTTTACAGTTCATAGGCATGTAGCCGCCACATCTCTTCTCAGAGATAAGCTACCATCGCCCTAGCTGGTTTATTTCCACTTCTATTTGTAAGCATATTTCAGTATTTTACAGTAATGAAATGAAGTATTATTTCTGCAACATAACTATCTTTATGGTTATCTTTGTATTTTGTTGCATTCATGTTCCTCAAGATCCAGATCAGTGGTATCAGAGCAGGTTATGATTCCAAGGGAATGAGCGTTTGATGCATATTTTAGTATCAAATTTTGCAACAATATTCAACAAACTTCAGGCATGTGCTACAACCTCCATAGAGCACTTTCTTGTGTCAACTAGGAAGAATTTTTCTTTTTTCATTTTTTTGCAAGAATTTTTTGGGCGGAAAATTTGCAAATCAGATCTGAAACATTTGGGACAAAATTTACAAAAAAAAAATACCAAATCTGGATTCCTCTCGAAAAATCACCCAATTTCAAAAAACAAATGGGTCAAATCAGAGTTTGGATGTGGGAGATATCGTTGATTTAAAATCAGCTATTTTATTAAAATTTTTGTGACGGCAGAATTGTTGCAGCACGAATCTGAGATCTCAGAGTGTCCACATAAGGATTTCTAACTCATGGGAAGATGCAAAATGATCCTTCTGCTTCCAAAAACAAGTTATAATAAATATTCTGAGTTATATTGGCCGAGTTATGTCCATTTTAATTATGGAGCAACATTCGGAGTGGGTTCCCATTGGAGACGTGCCCTCCCACCCCACTTTAGTAGGCACCTGCACATTCATCAATTTCAGCATAGCAGCATTCGGCTTGGGTTATTTGGAGACGTGCCCTCCCACCCCAAGCTATGTAGGCACCTGCTACTTCATCACCAACCAACATCACGGTTATGAATTGCATAAAATCCTTGTCATCGAAGTCCATTTGCTAGGCAGCACACTGTCAGAATCACAGTTGGTCACAAGCATTACAGGGTATATCTATCCTCGGATCTTCATTTATCAGGGTTTTGGGTTAACCACATAAAACCCTTATCTTCAATGGCTCTTCATATTCAACAAAGGCTTCATAGGAGGGAACTTTACACAATGAGGACCATTGCTTCTTAAGGAGGGAGGAATGATCCGAATGGAAAATGGCATCAACCCATGGTACTCATCCACCCATATTATTCATCGACCCATGGAATTTACCCATGGTATTGTAAATGGCATCCTCCCGTGGTATTGTAAAATCCACCCATGGTATTCATTCACCCATAGAATTGACCCGTGGTATTGTAACTGAAAAATACTATAAGTAACAAGTCACATTTTGTAAAAGGACAGATGGTCTGCCACAATGTAGCATTTACAGTTCAAAGGCATGTAGCCGCCACATCTCTTCTTAGAGATAAGCTACCATCACCCTAGCTGGTTTATTTCCACTTCTGTTTGTAAGAATATTTCAGTATTTTACAGTAATGAAATGAAGTATTATTTCCGCTACATAACTATCTTTATGGTTATCTCTGTATTTTGTTGCATTCGTGTTTAAATCCAGATCAGTGGTTTTAATAAAAAGTTTCTTTCTGGTTTTTCTTATTGGGAATTCTCCTCTTTTTCTTTTGGCAATTCAAGTTTTCAGATCTTGGGGGTCTCTCCTCCCAAGATCCATTTCAATCTTTTAGATGTTGGGGGCTTGGAATGATCTGAAGCAGAATATGTGGTTGTTGCATCTTACTGCACACAACTCCTTTGGATGATGCAAACATTTCAAGACATTCAGATCACATGTACTCCATCCATCTCTATTCTATGTGATAATACAAGTGCAATCATTATTTCAAATAATCCAATCATGCATTCCAAGACCAAGCACATACCCATCAAATATAATTTTTTATGTGAACGAGTGCTTGAACAAAAGGTTAAATTGGAGTATGTTCCCTCCAAAGAACAGGTTGTTGATACATTCACCAAACCACTGCCCAGAAAAACATTTGAATATCTCAGACAGAAGCTAGGAGTAGTTGATGCATCATCTTGCTGTTGAAACTTATCTGTTTCAGAGAAAAGTGGTTATACGCGAGTTTCATGAAGCGTATCTGCATACATACGTTGGTTGTTGTGGATACAGTCGCATATATGTTGATTTGAAGAAAAACAGCGGGTTAGACTCAGGATGAAAGGATTCTGATATGGGTCTGACAGTGATCATCTGGCACAGGTTCATGGGGAGCATAACTTCTAATAATGCATTGTTGGCATTATCATAGAAGCCCTTGGTACAAATTCACAGTTGTTTTTTATTCAGGTGGAACAGGTTGAGGGGGAGATCATGGTTGTTGGTCTGGATGGTGATTGACAGATGTTGCTAATGATAGTTGTTGATAACTATCATAGTCCTGTTTTGAATACTTGGTTTCTATTTCATGCATACATTTTAATATCAAGATCATGAAACAACCTATTTTGTTTCCCCACTATGCATGGGATGGATGATGTAATGTTCTTGTTTTGACATGTATAAACATTTGGTATATACCCACTTGGTTGGGTGGATGAGTCAAACTTGGTATATCCCCACTTGGTTGGGAGATGGATGTATGTATGAGTCATTGGTGATAGGAAGGTCATTTATGATGTATGTATAGAGTCACATTTTTGAAGAGCTTGGTTATATCAGGGGGAGCATGGACTTGAGCATGGAGTTCAATCAGCACACTTCAGCATATCAGAAAATTCAGCATGTACTAAGGGGGAGCATAACCCTTTGACCTTGATGACAAAGGGGGAGAGTAACTTGGGGTTGCCATCAAGTCCAAAGGGGGAGATTGTTGGCATTATGACATAGATTTGGCACTATGACACAGGTGTTTTCCTTGATGGAAACTCACTCAGATGATAGATGACAGTTCAGTCTCACAGAATGGAGAAAGAGAGGTATACACAGGTTCCCCATTAACCAAGCTGTGTGTACACGCGAGTTTGCAGACCAAAAGGTGCATATGGCGTACACACGCACTTTCATGAAAGGAAAGGCGCGTACATGTTGGAAAACTTAGTTTTGTTCCATGGTATTGGTCCAAGGCATCTTATCTGAAGTGTTGACCCCAGGTATTTGGTCCAAGGTATTGGTTCTAAGTGGTTTTGGTCCATGGTATTGAGTAAGGTTTAAGACTATAAAAGGAGGAGAAGATCATTAGGCAAAGGCACTCAAGCATTGAATATCTAATGAATAGCAAGATCTAGAATACAAGTTATTGGGTTATGGTGCATAGTTGGATCTGAATCAAGGATGAACCTTAGCGCTTGATGGAGGATAAGATCTAATGACGGGTCAAGATCTTAAGGCTTGAAGAGAAGTATCTTTGTGTGGTTTTTGATCTTTTATCTGAATAACTGGCACATGTTGTAATATGTAAATATGATGCTCTGGGTCTCCAATGGTTGTAAATTTTAAATCATCATTTACAGATCTGTACGCAGGTTCACTTTAGTAAAGGCGTGTATACACACTGGTTCTACATATCAAAATAGTGTATACATCTTAAATTTGATTTGCAGATCTATACGCAGGTTCGCCTTGAGAAAACAACGTACGTACGCAGGTTTGACACATTGAAGTAGCATACACCTCATAAAATATGCTTTAACTACTTCTGTTTGCTCTTGCAGTGTCCTGGGTTCTGGTTACTGTTACTGTATTCTAGTTACAGCATTCTGAGAAGTGATTGATTGATTTAGCTTTGGTTGGTGGAAAGGAGATTGGTTGATGCATATATATTTGATGTTTGATTGATGTTATTGATGGATCCAATTTGAAAATTTATGAAACATGGTCCCTGAAAGAAAAGAGAAAGTTGTAGCCTTCTATAGGCTAGCACCTATGACTAGTAAACACACCAGCTAGTACAAGAGCTAGGGGGTTGTAGCTCCCTTCCAAGAGAAGCTGGAGAACGAGAGAAGGTTGTAGCCTTTTGCAGGTAGAAGCCTGCGTACTAGTATAAGACTACACCAATAAAAAAATTGTAAAAAGAAGTTTCTTATTAAAAGAAGATAGAGACGATTGCAATATTTGGTTTTTCACCCACATTGGGTTTCCACCTTATATCTTGTGTTCATGTGTGTGATTGTCTGTTCTAGTTTTACTGCACCTAGTTACTGTTTATATGGTTCTGATGCACAGATTAAAGATCAACATATGATGAATTAACTAAGTTATAAGTTTGAAGGGTATACGCTAGTTGCCTTAAATACAGTTGCATATACACACAAGTTTAATTAACTGAAGTAGTGTATATGAATCTGATTATGGAAATAAAATATTATTGACTTGCTAAAACTGATTCACCCCCCCTCTCAGTATTATTTCCAACGACATGACATGTTCATCACGAGATTTACTAAAAATTAATGTCATCTAAGTAGACTATAAAAAAACTCATAAAGAAATGGCCTCAACACATCATTCATCACATGCATGAATGTAGCATGAGCATTACATAAACTAAAAGGCATAACTAGCCATACAAAAAAACCTTGTTTTGTTTTGAATGTTGTCTTCAAAATGTCTCCTTCAGCTATTCTAATATTATGGTAGCCACTCCTTAAGCCGAACTTAGTAAAATACTTTGCATCTTTCAATTGATCATGTAAATCATCTATTCTAGGCACTGGGTAATAGTTCTTTACCATAATTTTGTTCATTGCACAGAAGTCCACACACATGCGCCATGTTACATCCTTCTTTGGCACCAAGACAATAGGTGAACCACATGGCGAGGAAGATGGCCTGATGATCCCTTTATCCACCAACTCTTGAATTAGATTCTTAGTTTATGCACTTTCCATCACTGACATCTTGTACATGCCAATGTTAGGAAGAGGACAATCTTGTTTCAACTGTATCTCATGTTGGATTCCTCTCTTGGGAGGTAATCCCTTTGGTTCCTGAAACATCTCATCATATTGGTTAACTACATCAACCAATTCAAATTTAAATTTTGAATCACAACCTATAAAAGCTTAATCATCAACATCATTCTTGGGTTTTATCATTAGAAGCACAAAATTCTTGCTTGAATTCACTAATCTTTTCATTTGCCCCACATTAACAAGTGAAAGATTTAGTTTCTTGCTATGAGCTCTCACAATATATTCTATTCTATCTTTGAACAAATGGTATTTTTTTCATGTCTATGGAAGATATATTTCTGTCATAGATATTCGGGCTACCCAAAACTATGCCACATATATATAATGGAACAAAATCAAGCTCCACTTCATCTATGAAGTTTGCAGTAATGGTGAATTTCAGTTTACACTTTCTAGTAACCTATAATTGTGCATTATCACACACTCATCCAAGTGGATATGTTTTATGATGTGGAATGGTTTCCAAGTTTAAACTTTTGACAATGTTTTCATAGATAAGATTGGCTTGAGAGCCATCGTCGAAAAGTGTATTGATCTTGCTATGTTTTGAGATCACCCTTATGTGAAAAAGTTCTATCCTCCTCTTTTCATTTGGAGTTTCATTTTGTGAATTTGAAGAACTGTGCTAGTAATGGATTATTTTCCTTTTATACCCATGGTTGTAATTTTAGTTTCATCATTCGAATTAGATCCCAAATCATGTTGAGTGGTTGCAGTTGTCTTTTGTTTTCCCTTGTTGTTGAATATTTTTGGTTTCATTTTGGGTTGAAGCTTCTAATAATGAGCTTCATTGTGACCCCCTTTGGAACAATGTTTGCATGTTAATTTCTCTCCTTCTTTTTTGATAGATGAATTTTTCTTTCCCTTCCCTTTGAAACCATTTTCTTTTCCTTTATTCTTAAATGGATTTTTACTACCTTCTTTTGGAGTGTGTTTCCCTCTTGCCTCAAGATTAGTGGCTTGCACACACACATCATCTAGATTATTGGGATTAAACATTAAGATAGTATGCTTGAGATAATTGTGTAAACCCCCTATGTACTTTAGCAACGTGTCTTGTGATTGCAAATCTACAGCTAACATTAAAGTCCTTTTTATGAATTCTTGGGTGTAATCTTGTACATTTTGATCTTTACGATGTCTAAATTTCTGCCAATTCATGATGCCTTTCTGCATATATTCTAGAGGATGAATTGTCTTTTGATTGCAGAAATGAAATCATACCAATAAATTGAGATCTTACTTTTTTTTTTTATCTCCTCTTGTGTCTTTGATTCCCACAATACTAGTGTTGCACCCTCCATTCTCAAGGAAGTTAACTGAATCTTTATGTCTCCTCATGAAGGTTTTGAATTCTGTAATAGAACTCCAACTAACGAAACCAATTATTAAGCTTCTATGCATTCACTTCACCATTATACATGGGCAGCTCAAATTTAACATCAATTTTTAAAAAGGGTGATTTACCAGTTCCTTTTGAGGTATGTAGATGAGTAGGAGTAAGGGTTGTGTTAGTGGAAGAGGGTGAAGATGCTTGTGAAGCATAAAATGAAGAATATGGTGGAGAGGGTGGAGGTTTGTCTCTGTTTCCATTACCTCCTCCTAAATAACCTTCTCCTTTGTGAGGTTTGGAACTTTCACCTTGCAGCATAGTATTCTTCTCATCATAGAGGACCTTCACCATATCTGTCATATCAAAGAAAGCCTTTCTGAAGATGTTCTCATCTTTTTTCATGTTTGTAGGTTCTCCTTCATGACACATTCTCTCTAGAGTTTCAACTGCAACTTGAGGATGAACTGGTGTTGGAGATTGTGGCAACCTTTCCCTCCTTCCCCTTGACCCAACTTCAAGACTTCCAACCAGCTTCCCTTCTCCTCTTTTGAGTTTTAACAGGCTTGTAAGCATGACATAAACTTACAAACAATTATATCCTTCTTACACAGAAAAAAACCTAGTGCTCTAATACTAAAATGATCTGATTAAGAATATTATATTGTCATGCTAAGATCCTTCTCAGATTAGAAACAAAAAAAAATTCATGTGCTTAAGAATTCATGAGATTTGCAAGTGTAAATTGATTTTTTTATGCTAATTTTTTTTAGAAATTTTAACATAAATAAGACACTGAACAACAACATAAAAATTTACATAACATCACCAAAAACACATCACAACAGGAACATGATGAAGAAGTTCACCCGTCCTGGGCTACATCTCCTTGGTCTAACTTCCAATGGCTTGGGCCTCTCTATTATTCTCAAATGTGTAAAAAGATATGTTTACAATGCTCAAATGCTTCTGAAACCTACTCCAATGAGTCTATAATGTCCAAAAATGGCCACCTATCCTCTTTTTTCACCCATTTTTGTCAAAAACTGGAAAAGTTATGACCTCTCATAGTTTTCCCACTATTCGTTCCACATTTTCCCTAAAATATAACATCATCCTACAATTTCGCCCCCCAAGCAATCTAACTAAGCCACATTTTCGCCAAAAATTGGGTGAAATTGTTGGATCATTAAAACTTCCTCTATTTCTTAAGTTCCAAAAATTATGGCCACATGCAGGGGGGCATGTGCCTGGGGGCTAAGGCTAATGGCCCACCCCCGTTTGCTGAAACCCCACACTCCACCTCCAACATTCTCGTTCACATGGGCGATTAATGTTTTGGTTATTGATGGTGGTTAATGTTTGGTGCCATGGTTAGCCCCTAACCATGGTCTGTGTACTGGGGTTGGGGGTTAACCATAGTCCCCATCCCCCATGCGTAAACTATATCAACGTTAAATAGATCCGCCTCCCCAATATGGTTAAGAAACAGCAGCAAGGCGGAGTGTTAAGGCTCTATGCTATGTTTTGAGAGGTGTTGATTTCGATTCCTGTGGCCTCTAGCTTGGTCATTGAACCAACTTTTAGTGGCCTCTCGAGTTGCCACATGGTGGCCTCTGGCTAGGCCAAGTTTCAGTATGTGGTTGGCCATTATACCAACCAATAAAAAAACCCCATTTCCAACCAATACCAAAGTGCCACTTGGCACGATTTAATTCGCTGAGAAATATTGACCAATCAATTGCCACTTGGCACGATTTGATTCGCTGAGAAATATTGACCAATCAATTGCCACATAACCTACCCAGTCATTTCCATGTCAGCAGTATGGACTATTGACTGGGATGTCCATTTTTTTTTTTAATTTGCTCGTTTGAAAAAGTGAACAAAACGCGTTTCTAGGAGTATATGGTTCATGTTTCACATGAAACGAGTTGTGTTGGATTCAAGATGACGAGCACTATGTGGTTGTTCAAGTTCCACGCCATTCTTATGACTTTGATTTTTGAGCATAATTTTAAGCACCTAGTCAAGCTCCCATGTACTCAAGTTTCTTTCAAGGGTATTGTTTTACATGCAATTCATTTGGTCACAAAGTTGTCAATTGTAATAGGACAAATATGAAGTAGAAATACTATGATCCCTTTGCTCCTTTCTTTGGTCATGTAAGGTGTTATACTTGTAACAAGTTTGGACATGTAGAAAAAGAACGCGGGAACAATATAATGAATTCATTCAAGAAACAAGTAGCTTCCCTCCAAAGAAAACAACAAAACAAGAATATTGTTATCAACAAACTTGAAAAAGATGGATCCACCAACACTAAGGTAAAGCGGAAGGAAGAGGAACAGGTAAGATGTGGACTTGTTTTATGCACATTTGAAGAAGATGATGAATGACACATAGATAGCAGATTCTCTCATCACTTTGTTGGAAATAAGGGAAAAGTTATCTCTCTCAAAAACAAGAGTGCTAAGGTTATTCTTGGAAATGGTTCATCTGTAAAGGTACTAGGAATGGGTAATGTTGGTCTAGATGTTAAGAATAGAGAAGTAACTAATGTGTTATTGGTTGAAGGGATGAAGAAAAACATTCTAAGTGTAGGCCAAATAGTTGATAAAAGGAATGTAATTATATTTACATCAACGGGATGCAATATTATAGAAGAAAACACTAGAGAAGTTATAGAAAAAGGTCTTCGAAACTTAGATAAATTATATGTATTAAAGAAGAATCTAAGTAGAAAGAAGAGCTCTTGGTCCTCTTCTTCAGATTCAGAGTAAAGTAATATTGTCCTTACTGCAATCGATTGTTCTTAAAGCATACTTATAACAGTACTACATAAGTAAATTTGAGGTACATAACCTCATATGACAATCAGGTCCACAAGATCAGTGGTGGATGATCTTAGGGGGAGCCTTGCATTGATGATAATTATCTCTATTTGAGTATTTATACTAATGTTATATCTATGATGTACAAGAGAGGATTTGTCATGTTTAGGGGGGAAGCATCCTCCATATGGTTAATTATTGATTCACAATCATACATATATTACTTCACATGCTATTGTTGGTGGATAATTGTTGATAATTAAGTTGATATTATTTGTTGATGAATACATGGGCATATTACTTTGGGATATGAATGATTAATCATACTTATGGATATACTTGTTCTTACTTGCATCTTTATTACATATCACTAGAGGATCCAATATATGCTCAGGGGGAGCCCTACATTTATTCTTTCATATGATGCATGAACAGTGACAGATTTAGGGGGAGCTTCTCAACATCTCATTACTAGAATTACAGATTCATTGGAGTATGCCTATCTTAATCTTGGGTGCATCGATCTATGATGAAAATTTGTCTCATGGTAAGGGGAGCTTCTATTATGATTCCAAATGCTTCATTAATTTAATTATGATGGGTTTTTTGATGTTGTTATTTCTCTTCTTTTATTGGTCCAACGTTCGAGGACACTATGTCATGATTCATGCATGTTTCTATTGTCTCTGATTGGCATACATCATAATGGGCCTCTAATGATGCTTCAAAGATACACTTGATTGATATATTGATCCATGATTGGTATGATGTGGTTTCTTCTATTTTAATATATCATATGTTACCTCTAAAAGAATTCTATTACTAATAATGGCCAATTTCTACTTAGGAAATTCTTCTCGTGGTCTCATTCAACCTTTTTCCCTTGATGTCAAAGGGGGAGAGATACCTGGTGTTTTTCCTTCAATTTCAAAGGGGGAGATTGTTGGCATTATTTTTATAAATTAATTACCAAATCAATGAAATACGCAAAATATTGTGGAAACATAAATATTGAAACACATCAAACAAGAGAGACACAGATATACATGTTTCACCCAATTTGGGCTACATATACGAAGAAACATCCAATACTTCCTTTTATATTTTCCAGCAAAATGAATAGATACAACCTACAATAGGTCCGATGTAATTTTCTCTTCACTCTCATACAGTATCCTCTCTCTCTCTCTCTCTTGCTTGGAACAATCATACACAACCACAATATAATTCCCTCATATAAATTGAGGGTTTCCTTCTAAGAAAAAAATCTTTTTTCATTCTCTAAAAGTCTAGTGTAGAACCTTTTCTCTTCATTTCATCTATGATAGAGCCCATCCAATATAAGTGTTTGAGCCTAAAAGCTCTGATACAACTTTGTAACATATCCCCTTACCACCCATGGTCCACACTAAGGTAGAAGGAGGTAGCTATTATAATGACCCGACCTCCAATGTCTAGAAATGTATTTCAGAATAATAACATCATGAGTTTTTAGTCAACGTTTCAAACCAACTATTTTGGTTCATCCCCGGGATAAGGATGAAAAACAAGATCATTCATTGGGTATAAATAGCATACATGCCTCAGGTCCCAAAAGTAGTGACTTTTGGGACCTGAGCCATGTCTTTTATTTATACCTAATGACTGATCTTGTTTTTCAGCCTTGTCTTGAGGATGAACCACAATAGTTGGTTCGAAATGTTGACTAAAAAATTATGATGTGATTATTCCGAAATACATTTCTACAATGATATGGATCACAAAAGTCTGAAATCTCCAATGTCTAGTTATAGAGATGGGATCACAAAATTTGACATTGAAAACTCAAAGTTACAATTGTAAACATATTAAATGAACATAGCTTCATGACATTACAAGTCTCATTAGATCACTTTGTCACATAGCCCTACTAAGTTTATCCTAACCACACTTGCAAAAACATGATGTTCATCTCTCGTACATTTTGTTAAGCACTTTGCAAGTAAACCCTTCTTCAAACTATTTTGTATACAAACAATTGAGTAGAATTTCTCTCGCATACCTTTTGTCAAACATTTTCTATGAGATTAAAGCATAATCATTTCCCTTATTGCACTTGTTATGTCGTAACACCTCCTTCCACATTCACCCAATTTTACAATATCTCCAAGGTAAACATGAGCTGAGTGTCACTATGATATGACCTGGCCCCCAAGATCTAGTTATTGAAGTGGGGCCTATAAATCGAAACACAAATTAGCATCCCTCAAAGACTACAAACCACTCAGGGGCTTGATAGCCACCATAGGTGGTCAATCCCTGAGCTGGAACTCATTTTCACTAGGTTTACACCCCAACCGCACCATTGACACACTATGCATGTGGTTATGAGGCTCCAACCACACCCATAAGCCTATCATTGTGCAGCGTGACCCAATTTCCTTTGTTCTGTGCATGCAGTCATGAGATCTATGCCACTTTTTCAAGCTAGCCTCCATACCACTACCCAGAACTGCCTGTAACTTTCCATAATCATGACTATGATGATAGCAATTCTAAACAATCAAAACTTGAACAATATCTTGACCTAAACATGCCTAATGCAAGACACTCATTTCGTCAAACATATAGTAAACATATAACATATAGGTCATGAATGCATATCTGATCATAAATTTCTAAACTTCATCTAAAAATCACCAAGAAGGCTCAATTACCTCTCAAGCTAGCTACAACAACACTTGTTAATTCATGCATTGGTCAACCATCCAATAACTTATCAAATCATGAACAAAAGTCATAGTTAGATCACATCATAAAATCAGGAATATAACCAACATATTGCCAGAATAGAAACTATGACACATCAACCATAAGATCACCATAATAACCAGTACAAGTGTTCATAAATCATAATAGGAAAATATCTCATATTAACATATGAAAATTCCAACCAAGTCAAGGACTTCCACATACCACCAACCATAGATTGTGTTGAACCAAAACTCTCTTTCAGCCAATCACCCCCATGTCATATTCTAAGCATGAATGTGGTATCATAAGGGTTAAACTAAAATAGAACCAATCGAAGCTTTTAGAGACCAAACCACCTCAACCCTCAAGCATAGTGATCTCACCTATAAGGTCCATAAATCACTAACATCAACCAAATTGGCCTCTACCCAAGTTGTCCAGGGCTACAAGAACTAGTAAATCAACCCATATCCTCCAAGGAACCCGAGTTATTTCAAGGCTTCAAAAAAATTCTCTCAACCCACTGGCTCCATGGACTGGTAACACAGCCCAGAACCTACAGGGAACCCGATTTGTTTCAGGGCTCCAGAAAATTTGTTCCAACCCATAGCCATAGGGAACCTGATAACCGATCAGAAAACCAAATGGGAAAACCCATTACATCATAGTTATCCATGAAATTGCAAGGTAGGTCTGAAACCATTTTCAATCCATAAAATCCCCATGACAATGATATAATGTAACAAAGAAAACACATGCATATACCATGCATCCAAAAACTAGCATGGAGATCACACATGCAACCTGTTACCTTCAAATTAATCCCACTTTAGTTGTTGATCTAATTGTCTCCATGTGCTTCCTTGCTTTCCTCTGTTTTCTTTCTCCAAATCCAAGTGAATGCTAGAGTGCTCCAAGAATGCTCTAAGTTTGCAAGTTTATGAGAGAATGAACAAGAGCTAAACTCAAAACTATCAAAAAACTATCAATTGATTATCTGCTGCTTTTTCATCATTGATGTCTCATTTTCCTTCATTTTCCTTCATTTTCTTTCTAATTTCCCTTGCATGCAAACTTGTGTCTCTTCACCTTCCTTTTCTCCTATTTTCCTTTATTTTCGTAATTAAATGCCAAGGATTTCCTCTTTTCCAATGTCTTTGACAATTTACATAGTCATTATCAAACCATAAGTGATGCCCACTATAATTTTTTCCCACCATTCAGCTTGGAATATGTGTCCCATTACCTTGGTCTTATTTTATTTACATGGAAAATCAACCAAGGGCTATTACAAACCCCTCCCCCTTTGGGGAACACCATCCTTTATGTTAAATGAAACTTATAATTAGAAAAGCATGTTTCCTATGGAGCTTTATAACAAATCTCGATGCAACATTTACATCATACCAAACTTTTGAAACCATGAACACCATATTGCTTACTAGAGATTTATAACACAGCTCGATGCAGTATTTACAAAATACGGCTTATTGGAGCTTTATAACACCACTCGTTGTAGTATTTAAAATACACATATGCATATATAAATATAAACCAAACCGAACACATTTTCTCAACCACCAAATAAAGAAGGATACAAAGCCAACATTTGATTAGCCATCTCCCATGTAGCTTCATGTAGCCCAAAGTGCTTCCACTACACATTAACTTTCTCTATTTCTTGATTTCAGAGCATGAGTTATTTCTTACAAAATGCATTGAGGTTCTAGTTGGAATTATCCATCTGGTTCCTCCTGCAATATAGAGCAATCAATCACATGATCAGTGTCCTAGACATATCTCTTAAACAATGAAACATGGAAAACATCATGTACTTTCACTGTTGGAAGTAGTGCAAGTCTATAATCCACTGCTCCAATCCTCTCAAGTATCTCAAAAAGCCTACAATACCAAGGTGTCATCTTGGCACGTGACCCAATCCTCAAGGATCTCCTTATGGGCTTGATGCACAAGTCCACGTTCTCTCTAACCTCTTTAAATACTCTATGTTGGTATGCCTAACTCTTATGCTCATCCTATGTTACTTTCAATTCCTTCTTAATAACATTCATCTCCTGCTCCATCTCATCCAAAATACTCAGTCCAATCAACACTATTTTCATTGGATCACTCCAGCTGATAGGAGTATTACAAATATTCCCATAAAGAGACTCAAATGGACTCATCCTCAAGGACTTTTGATACCCATTATTATATGAAAACTCCACTAGTGGAATATACTCCTCCCACTTCCTCTATTGATGCATGACATGCATCCTCAACATATCCTCAAGAATCCCTTTAACCCTCTCCATATTTCCATCTATTTGTGGATGATAAGTTGTATTGAAGGCTAACTTGTCCCTAAGCCTAAAAATATATCCTTCCAAAATCTACAAGTGAACTTGGAATCTCTGTCTGATATGCTCTTCCTGGAAGCACCATGCAATCTCACTATCTCCCTAATGAATATTTGAGCTACCTCACTAACTGAATTAGTAGACTTCACTACAATGGAGTGAGCTACCTTGCTTACCCTGTCAACCACAACCATGACAGAATCATGTTTTCTGGATGTCCTCGTCAAACCTATAATGTAGTCCATGGAAATGACCTCTCATTTCCATTCTGGAATCAAAATAAGTTGTAAAAAACCAACTGGATGCTTACACTCTCCTTTCACCTGCTGGCAGTCCAAACATCTTGTGACAAACTCAACTACCTCTTTCTTCATATTCAGCAAATACTAGAAATTCTTAACAACTATCAAAGTATTTTGGTATCCCGGGTGGCCTGAATATGGGTTGACATGAAATTCCCTCAATATGAGCTTCTTGAGCTCATTATTATCTATCACATAAATCATGTTCCTTAATATCACCAAACCATATGTCGTGAGATGACATTCATCGTCCATATCACCTTCACTCGTTTGTTTCAATCTTTGTTTCAATTGTTGATACCTCTCATCATGTTGTCATGCATGGAAGATTCGCTCCTGTAAATTTGTCTTATAAGAACTATGTAACCAACCCTTCCCACATTTACCAAATTTCACCAGCCTACTAGGGTAAACATGAGACTAAGAGTTACTATGACATGACCCAACCTCCAAGCTTCAGTTCTGAAATTGGGGCTGACAACTAACAACTCATAGACATTCCTTAAGGCTTATAGGAAACTCAAGGGACAAATAACCACCCTAGGTGACAAAATTACCCTAGGTTGGGGCTTCTTTTCTCTAACATAAGATCAAAACTGCATGCACAAACCATCAAGAGTGTGGTTATAGGGCTTCAACCACATGCATGACACTACTTCCATGCAGTTATAGCCCAAAATTTCTAGTTCAAAAGGTGTGGCCCCGAGATTGAGCCACAATTCCAAGCCAACCTCCAGACCACTACCCAGAACTATCTGAGACTTTCCAGAATCATTATCGACATGAGGACAAAGCTAATCATTTAAACTCGAACCAAGTATTTGACCTATATTTCCTAGAACACAATAGACATTTCGTCAAACACATGGAAAACATGTAAGCTATAGGTCATGAATGCATATATGACCATAATAGTCTGAGATTCATCTAAGAACCTCCAAGAAGGCTCTATGTCCTCTCCACATAATTGCAACAACATTTATTACTCAATACATTCATCAACTAATAAATAACTAAACAATTCATGACAAGATCCATAAATGGTACACACCATATAATCAACATATAACCAGATAATAACCAGCATAGAAACCATGGAAACTCAGCCATAATATCACCAACATAATCACTACAAATTCTTATAGATAAAAATAAGGAAATGTCTCATATTAACATAGGAAACTACCAACCAAGTCAGGGAATTACATATATCACCTGGCCATAGATTGGGATGAACCAAATATTTCCTTCAACCAATCACTCTCGTGCCATATTCCAAGCATAAATATGGGATCTCATGGAATAAAAAAAACCAAGGATTCTAGAGGCCAAACCACCTCAACCATCAACCACATTGATTCCACCTGCATAATCATACATCACTAACACCCACCAAATCAGTCTCTACCCAAAATTGTCTAGAGCTTCAAGAACTAGTAACTCAACCCATAGCTTCCAGGGCTCTAGAGCATTTTTCCAACCTTTTAGGGTCGTATAATAATAGGATTCATAATTTTGAATTGGCTATGGTTACTCTTGTAATATTGTACATACTTTTGCTTTTTGCAAAATGTTTTCCCGTATTAAAATTTAAAAATGTAAATAGGGTATGTCCTAAAAGAATAATCAAAGGACAAAAAGAAATAAAAATATCAAAAAACTAAAAAATATGAATCCCAAAAAAAAAAAAAAGATAAAAATAGATCATGAAAGTGTGCAAATTCAAATGCCACTACCTTTTACTGTACTTTGCAAAATAAGATTGTATGCAGCTTGTCAAAAATGCCACAATCCATGATGGTCAAATAGTTTAATCTTGATTCATTCATGCTTTAAATTTCATGTTGATAGGTAGAGAATAAAGATCTAGCCAAAATGTTTAATCTTGGTAGATCAGTAGTTAGGTAGACAATAAAAATGAGCTCATCGGTTTAATCTGAGCCATTGGAAGTTATAAGATTAGAATCAGATAGTTTTCTTATCAAAAGAAAAAGAAATAAAGGGTTAGCAAGCTCAAATGCACCCAATGAATGAAGAGAAAATGCCAGGGTAAATCAAGGATATGTAGAAGAAGTCTTGATAGTGCACAAAGTTGCTAAGTCAAAAATCACATTTATCATGCTTAATCCTATGTTTCATGTGTAGGAGGAATTTTGAAAGAGAAAGGACAGTCACTAAAGTAATTTTTTTAATCTCCCCTCATTTCACTATCCCCCACATATGTATTTTATTAATTTCCCCTCCTTATCCCTTCATTACTTGTAAAAACCCTTTCCCTTCATTTTGACCTTTTATCCCTTTGTTTCACACATTTCCCTAGACATTACCCTTCAAAAAATCATTCCCCCTTCCCAAAACCCCTTTCCCTAGTGTGAAATGCATTCCCATCACAAATAATACTTTCCCCCCTTATTAATTTCCCTTTTCCCCTTAAAAACCCACAAAAACCCTTTATCCTAAGTTTTTTCCTAAAGTCCTGATTTATAAATCCCCACGTTATAATTTCCCGACACCCTTTTTAACCCACCAAGCTTGGGTGTATAGTTAAAAACTTCGCAATATAACCCATGGTCCCTGCCTTTATTAACCTGTTGCTTCTATTAAAAACCCATCATTATCTATTTATTAATTATAATTCATTGTAATTAAACCCCAGGCCCTACCAACCACTTTCCAACTCTGCTCGTGCAACTTCACTGTGTGATATCCCTTTAATATCCCACCTCCAGATCCAACGGCGCACAGCCATATCACACGGATTCATCGTTTGATAGTTAACGGCTTGAGAGCATGCGAGATTTGCGATTTTTGCTGGGCACTATTTGGCTACGTGGTGGCACCATGTTATATTGTGTGCTCGCGAAAAATACTACCCTCCACCCAAAATCGGCGCGATATGGCCTAAAACCACCTCCTCGCCTAAACCAAAACTGCCCACTATTCATTCAATAAATCTCATGCCAAAATCTAACCATTATTGGTTAAAAGGATGAAAAAGCCCCAATTTTCTCTTTTCATTCATTTTCACTGCAAACCTCTGTTAACCAATTCCGACACCCTAAACCTCTGCTCGACCAATTTCACCACCTTTTTCCACCCGAAGACACGACAAACACCAAATTGAAGTAACGAATAGCCAGCTAAAGCCTCAGTAACCTCTGCAACCACCACAGAACCTTGCCTGTGCACCAAATTGTCATTCTCCAGGTATTCTTGATATAACTAGAATGGCCATGTAATTTAAAGTTATACATAGTAACTATCCAAGGTTAATTAATTAAATTAATTAATAAGCCTTCCTAAACTGAAGAAAAGCTTACCGTGCACCCAAACCCCTTTTTTACACACTGTTATTACCCTCCCCATTGTTCCAGAGCTTCTAAACCTTACTCCTAAAGCCACAAAAAGTAATTCAATTCAATTAACCAAATTATGGCTTCTCAAACCTATCTGGATGTAAGACCTCTACAAACCCTTCAACTGGATATTGATCACCTCCCCTTAGCCAACAGAGAATTTCAAATTAAGGATATTGTTTCCCCTAACTACCTATTGAAAATCCATTGCTGGAGTAAAGACGGGTTTTGAACCAAAATGATGATATTTACCTATGGGAGTCAAATTTTCCCAAGTACTTGTTCCCACAGGTACACCCATTCCCAGAAATCAACCACTTCTGCCAAGCATGCTATATTCCAAGTCAGAGAGCCATAGTCACCCCTGATCAATAGGTTTTTTTCGCCATTACTGCAAAATCAATAAATCAAATGCTGCAGATCTAATCAAGCCCAAATGAGGCCCCACTTTCCATTCAAGGCTTGCTTGAACTCGGTGCCAAGCTAGACCTTCCCAAGAAAGCTTAGATTTTTCAAAATTTTACCATAGAGGAGTCTCATACTCCTACAGATAGTCCTCCATATGCTACCACTATTTCTTCTTAGAGAGGCAGACAAATTATAACGATGCTCTCTTGAGTTCTATGGTACACCACTAATGAACATGTGGATGAGGTTGTTCTTGCTTTCCTTTCTATCTTTGCCCAAGCAAGCCTCCTGCTACAGTTTACAACCATGCTCAGTTCTTGGCAGATAGAATCCATGAATAGTTTATCAGATTTCCAAATGAGAGGGTATTCAAATACTCATCTGTATTGTTCCACATGTTCCTGTATTTTCAATCAGATAAATTTCTTGTCAGCATCCAAAAGTTAGACACCAAGGGAAATCCAAGATCTGTCATTTTTGGACACCATTGATCTAAATGTATTCAATTGTTTTTACTTACAAAGACTCCATTGATTCATTTGTTCATCTAGTTATAGCCATGCTGACCAATAACTATCAACCTAGGATAAGTGAGGAAATTAAAAGAGTCCTACAATTGACTAAGAACAGTAGAGTGGGAGACTAGTATCTAAACCACGACCACACAGAAATCAGAATATATGGATGTCAACTCACTCCCTACAAGCTTCCCAAATACCTCCCCATGAGGATATTTGCATTAGAGTATTTTAGGAAAATCATAAACTCTGATGAGGTTAATTTCCTATCAGCCAAGAAGAAGACTCAGTTTAAGATCAAAACCATTTGGGCCCTTTTATTTGTAATAATAGGGAAGCTAGACAAAAGGTAGAGAGATTCTTATAGGATATGAACTTCAAAAGAAGTTTTATGTGGTAGTATCACCCTAATGGAGTCATAAATAAACTAAGGCTCAAATTCAAATTGAGTCCTTTCATACATGATCCCAGGCCAGACATTGAGAGATATGCCAACCAGTCAGAATGGTTAGAGAACACTTTAATAGATGTTGAAAGTACATTAATTGATGTGTAAAAGCATATTGATACCAGTTCCTTTCTATAGGTTCCATCCCTACAAGAGAAAATGACCATTACTCCCATTTTGCAGAATCCGGCCAATGAAGACAGAAATGTGAAAAGAGCCAGGGAAGAAGGTTCTAGCTCAATAATGGACACTACAGATGAAAGATTTGAGATTAGTTACAGGAAGACACCCAAGCTCAATCCTGTAATTGAGCAAGAAGACACCATTGGGACAGTGAAAATCACTGACACTAACACAATGCTGGGAAAGAGCAAAGGCTCACAAGTTTCAGAGGAAACTCACCAGCCTTCTACTTCAAACACTCAACTTATTGAGAAATATCTCAGCATTGAAGTCTCTTCATCCACCAAACATGTGGATAAAGATAAATATATAAAAGAAAAATATAAGGAAATTAAGTTGAGGAATGAAGCATTGAAGGTTGAGACTTTGTTATGAAACCAGCTCAAGAAAAGATAGAAAAGATAGATCAACGCCTTAGAATTCAGCCTCTTCTAGGGGGCAACCTCCTTTACATTACATAAATGAACAATTCTTGGATGATACAAGTGAAAAGACCTCCTTTCTATATATAGGAGTCTAAGGGGTCATAACATAATCAGAGCCTACATAACAATAATAATGTAAGGGCACAATAATAACAATAGTGGGCTTCTATGGGGCACAATAGTAACAATATGGGCACTACATGGGTACATCAATATAATAAGTGGGTTGTACTAATAACAATAAGGGTTTACACTAGTAGTATAGGAGCCTAACAGACTTATGCCCAGTACTTTAAGAAGACACCTGCAAATCAAAACAGATTAATGTCAGCTTTTGACATTAAAACAAGAAAAATGCAAATGACATTCATGCAACCTACAGTCCAACAACCCAAATCATCAGCAGACTACAAGAATACTGAATTTGAAGTTTTGGCTAGGGATGTTCACCCTATTGACCAGATTGAATTCCATAAGCGGGTAGGTGAGATGATTTATTCCACTAAGACAAATAAAGAAATGATCATGCAAAAACTTAAAATCTCACTGGATAACATCACAGCATAGTACAAGCTAGAAAAGGAATCCTCACAGGCCAAAAATAATAAAATCAAGTCACTGGAAGACTTGGTGGTTGAACTTGAACATAATCCTAATGATGTCAAGGCTGCAGAGAAATTAATAAAGAAAAAAAATGAGGATATTGTTGCTTTAAAGAAACAATTGAAGTTGCCTCATTCAGAGCATCCATAGACCAAGGACATCCTTCAAAGCCAAACCCAACAGGAGGAGATGATGGACCTCATTCTCCAATTAAATGATCTATTGAAAGAAATGGAGGAGTTGGACAGCTTAATACAACTAAAACAGGCCAACCTTGAGACTGCCATTGCCACAGCCATTCCCATAATGACTACAACAGTTCCATCCAACTTGGCAGCTACATTGGCCCCCACAACTCCACTGGCTACAACAATTCTAGTGGCAACATTGTTGAGCATTAGAAAAGGTATGTGATTTCCACTTATTTCGTTATCTTTTCCTTTAATTCATAACTTCTTTACATTATGAAATGGGCATATGATGAAGGATTATGATAAAGTTTAAGAGATTTGTGAGTAATGTGGAATAACTAATTATTAACTTTTTCCTATGTAGAAAACGAAGAAAATGGAAGATCGCCATTTCAAAGGAAAAGACAAGGCGAAACCAATTGTTGTCCCTTTGACAGGGAACCGCATCCAGATGAGGCAATCCAGATCGGAGCACTTAAGCTATAGGAAAAGGGAGAAGAAATACCAAATTAGCAAAAGAGGGCGAAGAGATAATTGAAGGATAACAATATGGCGAATCCCTTAGGATCCTTTGATCCTGAAGCATCGCTACCTTAAGAATATCTATATCTTTGATATTTCCACCTAGCCACTATAAAAAGGGACATCGTTGCTAGCCCAAGGGGCGGACTATTGTTGTTTTGATATAATTTACTGTCGTAAACTAAACTTTGATCATCAACTCTCTATAAAGGGCGATTATCGTAACTCTGTTTTCATGATTAATATATAAACTTTGTTGTTGTTTCGTCTTTGATTCTGGAGTAACCGCAACAATGCATCCCTGGAGGCTAAGGGTCTGGCTCTAGAGGATCACTTGCTTTTTGTACCATTATTTTCCAATTCCAAGTCTTGTGTGGTTTGATTTCTTTTACTTGCTTCATCCAGTAATCTATTGTTCCTTATCATTTCGTGTATTGGCTCTATTATATTTAAATCATATTTGAATAGTAGGGTTATCTTCTGCAACTGGAATGTTATGATGTTCCTTCTAAAATTGTATCGCATTGTTGTTCCTTTACAAATTAACATTACTGTTCATTTATAGAGTAACGTTGTTGTGCATTTACAGATCATTGTCTATTTATCTATGGTTTACCTCTAAGTGTGATTGTTGTTCATTTGGATTGTCGTTCCATTGCAACTGCAATTGTTGTTTCTTTATAACTGTGGTTATTATTATGCTACACTCAGATTACTGATTCCATTATTATGACTTCGCTGTGTGTTAACATTTTATTTATTTCGTTGTGCATTGTTGTTCAATATTTCGTAGACTTACTTTAGTTTATTGTTCCATTTTCGGTTTGCTGTTCAAATCATTTCTGAGTTAAAGATTGCTACTTAATCCTTTTAGATTACAGTTGTTGTTTAATTCATTTCTGTAAGTTAAAGCTTGTTGTTCAATCCTTTCAAATAGATTAGTTGTTGTTCCCTTTTCTGTTAATTGAATTATCATATCAAGTAGTTGTGTTGGAGTGAACAAAATGGTCTGCAACTGTAGTGAACATTGACTATTGTTGTCTGGTTCCCAGATTGGAGGTCTTCTCTTTTATTGCTTTTCGTTTGCATTAGTTTACAAAGGGGAGAGTTATCATTACTGCACCCTTGACTAATGAGTGTTGTAGTTTCTTAAATGAATGATTTAGTTACAAAGCATTTCCATTTCTTGCCATTACATTTAGAGTTTGTTTCCAGCATTTATTTACTTTTGTAAAAAGCACTATACCACTAACATTACTCTTAACAAGTGACCGCCTGTTGTGCTCTACAAACAACCCCCCATTTCATATCATTTTTATTCATAAAACATCAACCTATGAAATGGGTCCCTTTAAAGAGAAATTGATATCAATACTTTTATTGTTCAAAAAGTCCGATAATCAAATGAATGCGTTTATAAAACCCTTTTTGAACAAACCCATTTAAAGAAATAAAGTGAATCTTGGTCATTGCGATAAAGCGATCGCAAGATCGCATATCGCAATGACATAAGAAATATATGTAAGTGGCACAAAGCTTTCTGCCGATGCGATATCGCAATCGGCGATCGGCAATATCCAATGCACATCTTAAAACACCCCATGCCATTAACCCCGATGCGATGCGCAATCGGCATTCAGCAGTCGGCAGTGTATTTACACTTAAGTCTTGATGCGCTCAGAGCTTTTCGCCGATGCGATATCGCATTCGGCGATCAGCGGTATCCAATACACATCGTTAAGGCACACTTTTCATACACCCGATGCGATGCGATAAAGCGCAGTTTTCAATAAAAGGCCGTTAAGTGATGGGATAGCTCAATCCAGTCACATTTAAAGCTTGACCACTTGCGCTCAGCCACCAAAAACATCCATTGCATGCTTAAGGGAATTATTCACCCGAATAACAATATAATGGGCATTTATAGGATGACAGGTTTTATACGGCCAATTAATGGGATCATGTCTTAAAATCTTTCTATGGATTGTGTCCGCGCCCATTTTAAAGGCAAAATACCTTATTACGCACCTATTCATGTGGTATCATCATTTGCAAGTTTTCATTGTTATCTCTCTGTATTACGCGCAATTGCTTCTCTGTGCAGAATTCATCCATAGACAGAAGTTTGAGCATGATGGGAAAGAAATCCAAGAAGACTGTGGGTGCTTCCGCTCCACCAGTCGCAGGACAAGCTGCTGTAAACAAGAAGAAGGGCCTAATATCTGATACTACATGCACGGGTCTCACCAAAGTTACTTGGCAAGGAACTTACGACTTAATTGAAGCCGAGAAACCACAGAAGACGGTAACAGAAGCTGGCGCAGATTTACTACGCAAGTCTGATTGTACTCTCAAAGATTTAGCCGACTCTTTCCTTCACAGAATAGCAGCCAGGGAGCAAATTCTCCCATACACAGACGTTGTGCAATGGGCGATTGAAGAAATCCCAATCTTGGACAAAACTTTCAGCACCAGAGATGAGAGGATTTTCGGATCATTCAAGGCAGATGACCTAAGGCAAATGTATCATTTGCCCGAGCCAGAGAAAATATATAACAAGGACTTCTTGGAGAAGTTTGCAAGCGAAAATGAAATTGAATCCGAACCCATCAAGGATTGGAGACAAAATCCAAACAAGCACAAACACGAATCTTCCGGTAAGTATTCGGTTGATTCTTTGGCTTCTCCTTATTGTTATGCGAGTATAATGATGTGTAGGCTATGGGGATTGCATGAGTCTGCTAGTTTTACCATAGAAATGGTTCCTCTTATGGAGGCAGCAGTAAACAGTATAATTATGGATTGGGCTACTATTCTCTCAGATAAACTAGCAGTAGCTGTTCGTGATTTTAGAAATAAGACTGTGGTCACTGAAAGGAAAATCCCCCCATTTTACTATAGCGCATATATCTTAGACACATTATGTTTCAATTCCGAATTTCCTGTCCTCGGTTAGAGGTGGACTGCACAGGACCCCTCGCCCATTCATATATACCACCAAAAATTGTGGAAGTCTTCTTACAAAAACCACCTGTATCAAATCTGCAATGGCTTTATGGTGCCCATTTACTAT
>APFE031056196.1:0-10837 GCA_000404065.3 Pinus taeda | reverse complement strand
CCTTCTTCACGTCCCTTCCACTCCTTGGTCCTGTAAAAACCACAATTCCACAAACTACAACAGTATATGGACAAGATTTTACATAAAAAATGATCTTTATGTTATATGAAAAGATGAGTTAGTTACAAACTTATAAGCATCTATTTAAGTATGAACTTCACATATAAATATCATTAACACAAAGAAAAGAGTGTTTCGGGAACAAGACGTGTTTCTTTATTAGATAAGTAAAATAATATGAAACAAGAGCAATATCACCTGAATCTGCTTCTGCAGGCTCCAAGCTCAGCCTCCTTCTGGATCCGTCCCGCCTCAAGCCACTAGTAGGTCACCTTCCATTACTCTCTCCAAGGTGTGATGGGAAAAATGAGCATCCAAACACAAAGGAAACAAGGGTTTCCTATACAAGATGGGGGAAGTGCAGAAGGCACAAGGGACTTCAGACCTGATCAGGGGGATAAAAAATCAGTATAATAACTTTGCTCAATGATTTCTCCTCCTTAGGCCTTCCCCATGATGTCTTTTTATACCAACTCCAAGGTAGTTTTTTAGTTAGGAATTGGTTGGGGACAGTTGAGGCCACGGGCACTAACAGGTGATCAGCAGGTGAAACCCGCGATCTCCGCCCGAAAATAAGGAATTTTTATATTTTTTAAGTGTTTTAATACATATACGCGGGTTAGATATGTAGAACCCGCGTATACACGCGTTTAACTCAGGGCAATGTCGCGTACAGGGAATAAAACACTGTTTTTTAGATATATGACCAGGTCTGGAAGGAGGGGTTGCCCTAGGCCATGGCTGAAGCATCACGAACCATACTGGTGAGATTTGGAGCTATAACAACAAGAAATAATTTTAAAAAGTTTGTTTGATAGACAAAACCAACCACCAGTTAATCCTAGCACGGAACATCAGAGAATATCAGAAGAACAGAACCATCATGTGCCTCTAGAATGATCAGAAGAACAAGAGGAACGTTTTGATCATGCGGATGAACAACAAACCTCAAAGAGGCAAAGGGTGGAATTACAATGGGAATTTCGTAAGATAAAACCAGCACACTTTGACGAGGAACAAGAAGAAGCAACTGAAGCATGGTTGATCAAAATGAATAAGTATTTTCAGTTGTATGAATACGACCATAACCTTAAGGCGCGATTGGATATTTTCTAGCTGCAGGGAAAGGCTACCTTATGGTGGGAAGAAGTTAAAATTGTAAAGGGAGTAACCGAGCAGACTATTACTTGGGAAAATTTCCAAAGGTATTTTAAGGAGACGTATTTAACTGAACTCTTTTATGATGAAAAGGCAAGGGAATTCCATGATTTGCGGTTGGGGCAGGAGACCATGGACAAATTTATCACCCGTTTTACCTCCTTGCTCTGCTATGTACCATATATAAGGGAGGAAAAGGCGAAAGTGCAATGATTTGTTAGCAGTTTGCCACCCTATATGCGAGAGAGGATTGAGTTCGACAATCCAAAGTCAATGGATGAGGCAATTCGTAAAGCCATAATTTTCTATCATCAAAGTAAGCAAAAAGGGGAAGCTGCTGGTAGGAAATGGAATGAGAAAAAGAGTTTCAAGTCAATTGGAAGCAACAGAGGAAACCGCAGTGGCGGAAGCAAGGGGAATGGAAAAGGATTGAACAATAGAATTCCATCAAAATCTGCATCTAAACTCAAGACAGTAAATGAGTCCTGGATTGGTGAGCAGCATGCAAGATTGGACAGCGAAGGGACATCAAGACCCCTGGTTCAGTGCTGGGGTTGTGGAGGGCCGCACTATGTCAAAAACTGCCCACAACATAAGGGAACTGAACAACTATCCAAAATTCATGAAGCTTCAACGGTTGGCGAGGTTGGACGTAGCGTGCCAAGAATTAATGCAACATTGGATGATCGGCAAGCAGAATATCAACCAACAATGGTCGAATTTGAAGGTAAAATCTCAGACCTTACCATAGCTGTTTTAATTGACCCAGGGGCTACACTAAGCTATATAAGCCCAAAAATAGTAGAACGTTATAATTTACAACCTGTTAAATTCAAAACCCCTTGGCTGGTACAATTGGCTACTGGGGCCAAGAGACGAGTAATGGCAAAAATCAATGATTGTTCCTTTACCATAGCGGGACAACCGGTAATGGCTGATTTAAATGTACTCCCTCTTGGTTCATATGATGTTTTGATTGGAATGGACTGGTTGGAAAAACACTGGTCTTTAGTGGACTGCAAAACCAAGATTATATATTACAGAGATCAGCACAGAGACAGGAAGGAAATGCAGGGAATTAAGCGACCCATGCAGATCTGCCCAATAACCGCAACCCAACTAGCAAAGTGCATCCAAAAACGGTGCCAGATTTATGCTATTCAAGTGGGATATGCTGATTCTAAGGATAAAACAGCAGCACTGGATGACATCGCTGTGATACGAGAATTTACAGATGTGTTTCCAGAAGAAATTCCTGGATTACCACCAAAAAGAAATATAGACTTTACTATTGAATTGGTACCAGGCACAACCTCGGTATCACGAGCACGTTACAGAATGAGTGTGCCTGAATTAATAGAGTTGAAAATGCAGTTGCAAGAATTACTGGATAAAAACTATATTTGGCCCAGCGTATCACCATGGGGAGCCCCAGTATTATTTGTTAAGAAGAAATACGGAACTTTACGGATGTGTATTGATTATCGCCAGCTGAATAAGCGGACCATCAAAAACAAATATCCGTTACCTCGGATCGATGAACTATTTGATCAAGTAAAAGGCGCAACGGTGTTCTCTAAGATTGATCTGCGATCAGGCTACCAGCAGATCTGAATTAAAGAAGAGGACATTGCTAAAACTGCTTTTAGAACAAGGTATGGTCATTATGAATTTGTAGTATTACCTTTCAGGTTAACAAATGCCCCTGCAACCTTTATGTGTCTGATGAATAATATATTTCATCAATATTTAGATTGATTTGTGCTGATATTTATTGACGATATACTGATATATTCTTGCACCAAAGAAGAGCACCAGGAACATCTCAGAATGGTGCTACAGACCCTTCGAGAACATCAGTTATACGCCAAGTTTAGTAAATGCGATTTCTTCAAGGAATAAATCCAATACTTGGGTCACGTAATTACAAGGGACGGGATTGTAGTGGACCTAGAAAAAATAAAAGCTATAATGGATTGGCCCATACCCAAGGATGTGGCAGACATCCAGTCCTTCATGGGATTAGCCAGGTATTATATGCGATTCGTGGAAGGCTTCTCCAAAGTGGCTTTCCCCATCACTTCATTGCAGAAAAAGGGAAAAGCATTCCAATGGACCACAAACTGCCAGAAAAGCTTTGAGCAGTTGAAACATCTGCTCACTACAGCGCCCATTTTGAGTATCACTGATCCTGATAAGGATTATGTGGTATGCATAGACGCAAGCAAAGAAGGTTTGGGAGGAGTGTTAATGCAAGAAGGTAAAGTGATTGCGTACGAGTCTCGGAAACTGAAAGAGCATGAGCAGAAATACTTTGCTTATGATTTAGAATTGGTTGCCATCATACATGCCTTAAAAATGTGGCGGCATTATCTTATGGGTAGGAAGTTTCTATTGCTAACCGATCATCACAGTCTGACAAATTATTTTAGCCAGCCCACGTTGAATGCTAGACAAGCAAGATGGGTAGATTTCTTAGGCGGTTTTGATATTGACATTAAACATTTACAGGGAAAGGAAAATCGAGTGGAAGATGCCTTAAGTTGGAAGGTACAAAATTTGTACGAAATTTCCATCAGTGAATGAAAGAGTCTTTTCGGGGAAATGATAGAGAAAACAACAGAACAAGATGCTGAATATCAGCAAATAAAACAGAAATTACAGCAGCCCTCCAATGAGAAAAATCAGCAAGGATATGAGTTGGACGATACAGGAATGTTATGCTACAAGAAAAGATTATATGTACCAAACCAAAACAGTATTAAAAATCTGATATTGGATGAATTTCACATTAGCCATTACGCAGGTCACCCAGGTTACCAGAAAATGATTAAAACAATTAGAAAGGATTACTTTTGGCCAGGGATGAAGAAGAACGTGGCTGAATACTTGGCACGGTGTTTAGAATGCCAACAAATTAAAGCAGAGCATCAACACCCAACTGGATTGCTACAACCACTACCTATTCCAGAATGGAAATGGGAAACCATTTCCATGGATTTCATCACTGGACTGCCCAAGACAAAGAAAAATAATGACTCCATTATGGTGGTTGTAGACAAGTTGAGTAAATCTGCACATTTCATACCTATGCAATCCACATATAGAGCCGCACAAATCGCTCACATCTCTATGCAGAATGTGTTCAGATTACATGGGCTCCCAAAGACAATAATTTCAGATCGAGATGTGAAATTTACATCCGCCTTTTGGAGAACGTTATTCGCTGAACTGGTAACTCAGCTGAACTTTAGCACTGCGTATCATCCTCAAGCCGACGGACAGACAGAACGAGTAAACCAAATAGTGGAGGATATGTTAAGGGCTTATGTAATGCAACAACCTATGCTGTGGGAAGAATACTTACACTTAGTGGAATTTGTGTATAATAATGGGTATCATACCTCAACGCAAATGAGCCCTTTCGAGGTTTTGTACGGTCGAAAATGCCACACGCCTTCGAGTTGGGGCGGACCCGAAGATAGATTGAGTTTGGGACCGGACATGCTTACGGAAATGGAAGACATGGTAAAAAAGGTACGCGCCAATTTGAGAGCTACTCAAGACAGACAGAAAAATTTTGCCAATCGCAAAAGAAGATTCAAGGAATACTAGGTTGGAGACCATGTTTATATTAAAATTCAAGCCAAAAGGAGTACCTTGCAGTGGAGCGGGTGTGCCAAACTAGCACCTCGATATTGTGGACCATTCCAAGTCTTGGCAAGGATTGGACCAGTAGCGTACCAACTCGCCTTGCCAAGCCACATTTGGGTTCACAATGTTTTCCATGTTTCCGTGTTAAAGAAATATGTCTATGATCCTAAACATGTGATCAAATGGCAGTATATTCCGGTGGAAATTGTTGATTACAATGAGCCTGGAAAAAGGATTAAAAAAAAAAAAAACTAACTTAAACATTGTATGTGGCAGGTCGAGCCGGAAGGAGAGGTTCTGGTCAAGCCACTGAGCATCCTCGACCGGAGAGAAATGCAGCTGCGGAGACGAGCTATTACCCAAGTTAAGGTGCAGTGGCGGCATTATGGACCTGAGGAGGCCACTTGGGAAGATGAAACATTGATGAAAAGGACCTATCTAGAGTTGTTTATGACTGAGAGACATCGAGACGATGTCCAATTTCAGGGGGAGGAGATGTAATGACCCCGAAAAATTTATAAATAACTTTTCTGTTGTTACCAGCATGGGTAAAACATTGAACAAGAATTATTTTTACTTTCAAAATTACGTAATTATAAATGTTATTAATTTATAATTGGAAGTGGATTGAATAAATCAAATATGATAATTGTTCGTTGGGGAAATTGTTTTTCTTTTTCTGATGACATAAAGAAAACAGTTGCCAAGAAAACCCTAACTACTTTCCTTCCTTCCATAGTGAAAAGGAAAGGAAAGGGAAGACCGGGCTGTTAGAGGAACAAACGGGAAAAAGGAAAAGGAAAAAAAAAAAACATGGTAAGTCTGGTAAGGACCAGATAGCATGAGCACTGAGGTGCACTAAAATTTGCTGAAGGTAGTAGCCTGGCAAAGAAGCTTGGGGGGAGACTCGATTTTTCAGACGGTCTTGTGGTTGGGAGGAAAGACAAGCTGGAAACCAGTTTTCCTGCAGAAGTGGGAAATTGTGCGAATAACAGTATAGGTAAGTATGATGTTCTGTTATTGAATATATAGTAGAGTACCTCGATTGAGGGTTTGATACAATTTGTAAGACTGTGTTTTTCTTAAAAAAAAAACTGTTTCTTTATAATAAAATGGGTCATTTAAACAATTAGAATAGATGGTGCCTAGGGTTAAGTAGCTGCAGGCGTCATGAAAAAACACCGCGGCCTCTTAAGTCCAGGTAGCAGAACAGTTTGAGGGCTTGTATAGAGAAGGAAAGGAAAATAGAAATTACCCCTTGGTCTGTACAAATAATAAACTGGAAATACCAGTAAATTAGTAAGGGATAGATATCCAGTAACAGAAAGGATTAACCATATAGAGAACTAAACACCAAAATTGCAATAAAGTACAGTAAAACCCTGTTTGATAAAGTAAGCAGAGGAAGAGTCAACAGAATACAATTCTCATCATAGTTAATCATTTTCGCATATCATGTCGGACAATAGCAAAAGGACAACTACAGCACAGTACCAATAACATCATATAAATCAAAACAAGAACCGTTAGAGAATTCTACGGCCTTTCCATACGACAACGAGTTCAATATCAAGTAACTTCAATATGACAATCGCATACATAACTTTCACAGCATTAAACTCTAGGCTATACAAGAAAAACCGATATGAAAATGAGTACATATAAATGTCACTCTACAGGTATAGCCGCGGCGTATGGTTCACGACATCCGCGTAAATGTAGCAGAGTATTAAAATGCAGAGACGTTAACAAATTCTACCACTGTTAAATTAACAAATAAGCCAGAACAATTTAGAGCGCTAGCATGCGCAAGAGTATTCCACAAATCTGTTCTCATACAGAACGAAGCAATGGCGAAAATCAAATGAGAAATACTTTCGAACAAGCAGCGACTTGGTTATAAATAAAACAAAAGAAATTAACAGAACCCATTAACTGTATTGCTCACAGCATGCGAAAATATACCTTAAATATATTCAAATGTATGCCTTAACCGGAGTGCATAGCTGAGTAACCAAGAGTCCAAGTATACATCGAAAACATTGCTCATATATGACCAAGAACTCATATAGAACTGAGTTCGTATGAAATAAACAGTACAGTATTACAAACTAACCATCCGGAACTGGAAGTGTTCCATCAAAGACAATAACGATAAAATTATACAAAAGTCATGAAGTTCGATGCCTCATGGAATGGCAATCGACAGTTTTTCCCCTCTCCGAAGAAGGAATATGTCAGTGAAACCATTTCTTCAACATAAAACTCAATGAGCGACCTGACAATAACAAAAAAAGTATGTAACCATGGGAACCGACACCAACCTCCAACTTATTCTATTATAGTAGAGGTATTAAGGTGTCCATACCCGGAATGTGGAAACTGAACACCGACAGACTGCTGGTATACCATTCTCCGCAGCATGGGTTCGCCAAATCCTGCAATGCGCATTCAGAGAAGTAAAATTAGGAGAAATTCAACCCCAAACTACCGGCTCATCAAAACGAAAGAAAAAAAAAAACGAACGCATGCAGATATACCTGGTTCAAAGGTATCAAGAAGGAACGCGCTGAGAAATACCTGTATCTTTCTCGTCGGTGGCGCTCGACCTCGCCTCCAGTTCAGAAAAACACAGACAATATCATTGATGAAAATTGCAAGTAGGGGAAACCCCCTCTGGAACCATCCGCGTGACAAATGAATCCTAAAACCCTAGAAACCTCCAAATGAAGTTACCATATTAATTCCTGGCCGTCCGATGGAGGAAGGGCGGATCACCTTCGTTGATCAGTCTGGAATCCCGAGACACCCAGTACTGTGCCTGTGTTAATTAATGGCAACAGCTACCGCCAAGTAAAAATCGGGACGAAAGGGAAACATTCCACGAGGAGAGGGCCAGTTATTCAACGCTCGGCAAGTTACCAATTAATGAGAATGGAAATGAAATTCTGCCGCACTGCCAACGCAACCATACATACACAGGAAAATCCATATGTTAAACAACATCGAGATATGTAGTGGGTGAGACCACGTGCCAACGTAGATAATGCAGGTTGATGGGGTAATGTATTTTTAATTAAAAAAAAAAACTATAAAGGTGGTGACCTGAAAATTCACCGAACTTTTGATCCTATAGTCCGTGCATTAATAGGCATCTAATAAATATACATAGCCAATGACAATAAATGCAAAAGGCTCTATATACCACCAAAATCTAACAATAAATATATACAACATCCACACATTTACTTCCCAACCATAAATATATACAACATCCACACATTTTCCCATTGACAGATCAGTTATTTTCAGCCTCATATTCTGTTCCGATTTGCTTTACTCCCGCCTTACAAAGGCAGTACAATCCATATGACTGAGTTTTACACAGTTCTTAGTGAGATCAATATGTAAATCGCAAGCTTCCCCAAACTGGAAAATGCACCATGTTTCTGTCAAATATTGTTGAGATTATAGTATGAATCGGTGGAAGACACGAAGCCCGATCGCGTCATATGGCTTTGAAATGCTCTGCTGTGTAGGCTTGATATAGAAGTTTGAAATTTGCATAAGATTGGTTTATTTTTCATTCAAACTTTTTGCCATGTGAACTCTGCAATATAGTTCTCCATTTATATGAGGAACTTATGGTTAAATCATCTCCTTTATATATATAAAAATCCAACTAAATAAATAGTTATATCTTATTATTTATTTTAATTATTTAAAGTTTCAAAAAAGTTACGAGGAAAAAAAAAAGATACATTAATTCTTGGAAAGAGATGCTAGCAAAAGACCATACCATTTATATAAGAAAAAATATAATTTAGTTCAATGAGAAAGTAAAATTAAAAAAAAGGTCGAGGAAATAAATAATAAAATATATGAATCTAGTTTAATTAGAAGATGTAATTTAGTTCAATAAGAAAGTAAAATTAAAAAAAAAAAATGAGGAAATAAATTATAAAATATATGAAAAAAATGTAATCTATTTTATTTAGAAAGTAAAATCTAAACTAAAAAGTTTAATAAAATCATACGATGCAGTTGTCTTTTACTAAAACTGAGAAAAAAGAATAAAACATTTTAAAATTAAGAAAAGAGAATAAAATGTTTTAATATGTTACAAAACAACATAGATAAAAGACAAAATTGGGAGAAAATATTAAAAACAATTCTTAATTACATATTGTTTTTTTTTAAGGAAGTATACATTAACCCGAAGAAAGTATAAACCTGGGAGAAAATGTTAAAAACCATTCTCAATTACATATTATTTTTAAGAAAGTATAGATTAACGCCAAGAAAGTATAGACTGTCATCCTTACCCTCCATCAATAAGAATATTATAGAATCAAGGACATTCATACGATAGAATAAAGAACATTTGTGAAATGCAACATAAAAGAATAAGTGGGAGACATCATATTTTCAAGCGCAAACCATTAGTAAATTGACAATAATGAGTGGAATTCAATGAAAATGCGTTCTGGGCATGAGCATTCAAGGACATGAATATCCAGAAAGAATCAAATATGGATGAAAAAATAAAGCATGATGAATGGATAAAAGGCAGGAGAAAATATTATGGGTTTCATTGTATATTAAGTTTTTATTTACAAATATTTGAAAAACTTACATTATAGGTTAAGTCTTTATTTACAAATATTTGAAAATAATTTTTCCTCAAGGTTGGGTACCACAATGGATTTTCCTATAAGTAAGTAGTAGTTTAACTTGGATGTGACTTTCATGATGTTGTGTTTATTTAAGTTATACACTATTTAATTTTTTTAGTTAATTTATTTTTAAGCATAATCTTGTTTGTAAGGTTAGAGTTAAGTTTTTATTTATTTATTTTTTAATTCAATATTATTAACACAATGTTATTAGTAAAGTTGTAGTTAAGTTGTTTTGAATTAAAAAGTTTAAATTAGAAACAATATTTCTATGAATAAATTTTAAAATAATTTAGTGATAACATAGTATAGAAGTATTCTTATTCTTAGGTATATTTCCTTGTATGTAAAAATGAGTTTATATATAATATTATATATAATGAAAAGGAAATTAATTCAAACTTTTAACTTTGAGTTACATAATTTTTAATCAACACTTAATCTTGGGTTCCCTAGCTATTATTTTAAAAATGAGTTAATACATATATATAGAAAAAGGGAATAAATTCAAACCTTTAACTTTGAGTTCCATAATTTTTAATCAACCCTTCACCTTGGGTTCCGTAGCTATATGTTCCTGTTTATTTGCCCTCTTTGATCGACTCCCTTGTGGATGGTGGTTTTTGTAGGATTAACTATTTTAGATTTTGGATTTGTATCTCTCTGTGGCTTCTTCATCTTCTCTGGTTCCCATGGCGGAAAAATGTCTGAAAGTGCACACTTATTCTGGTAATACTTATCGCTCTTTCAACCATGTAGTTAGTTCTAGATCTAGTTCTCTTCCTCTGATCCAGGTGGATATTGGTGGCCACCCATCTATTCCACTTGGACCTCCACTATTGTTTATTTCTGTTTTTCAGTTTCCTTATTTGTAGCACAATTTACTATTTTTGGTAGTTTTTCAGGTCTTGAACTTCTGAAGCAGTTTTGAGGCCCTAAACGACATTTTTTGAGAAAATCGGGAGCAATATGGCTCTATAGATTGATATTGCTCACTCAAAAGTTGTAGTCCTCGAATAGATCTTTCTAACAAGGTATTGTGCGAATCAAATGGAGATTGTATGCCAAAGTTACGGCCTCGGGAAGTTGATGTACCAATTTACCAAAAATGGGGCCCATAGTTTGGCGCTTCATCTCTTAGAGTTAGGTTTTTGGATGTTTAGCGTTTTCCATTGTTTCTTAACAATAAGTAGGCCTTCAAGCCTCATTGTAAGACAGTTCAAAGGCATGTAGACGCCACATCTCTTCTCAGAGATAAGCTACCATCGCCCAAGCTAGTTTATTTCCAT
>APFE031056195.1:0-11896 GCA_000404065.3 Pinus taeda | reverse complement strand
ACTAATTCTATTAAAAAGAGAAGAGTATAGTACAATCAAGCTTGCATGCAAGCGAAGCAGAGAAGCAAGGGGACCAAGGAAATAGGCACCACCTTGCTCCTTGGCTAAGAACCAGGAGAGGGCTAAAGAGAACATCAAATAACAAAGAACCAGAATTAAGCAGAGAGAACTACCCCGAGGGGATTGTTACTGTCACACGACTTTTTTTTCCTTTTTTCTTGCTTACTTTGACCCATTCAGTATTTGGCTGGGCCGAAACAAGTTGAAGATTGTTCTGCCCTGGCGACGGAGAATCCTTCTCAGAATCTGAGGAAGAGGTGAGATGAGCACGTTTCTGAGAAATCTGAGAGATGGAGGGGTTTGCCGGATCATCCAAGGGAGCATCCAGCGGAATCTCAGCGTTCAGCCCGTCTGCAACTATTTCCTCCTCATCTGAACTGGTGGAGTCTGAATCTTCCATAGGCTGAGGAGGCGCACAAGGGTTCCAACTTTTGGACTTGGGCTTGCGCTTAGGAGTCTTCTTTTTGTCGAGGTGCTGAGGACAGGAACTTTGGAGATGTCCTGTTTGATGACAATGACGGCAGCGGAAAGCTGTGTTCTCATAATCCAAGGTTTGAGTCCAGTGGAAATCTCCATACTTGAGATTAATCTGATCCGGCAGTCCTCTGCTTATATCTATTTCTGCACAGAATCTACCATATGTGTAGAGCCCATTTTCCTTTCTCGAAGAGTCTACAGCCAGGTATCTTCCTAAAGTTTCTGCAATTGCTAAGAAAACCGAAACGTGCCAAAGATGCACCGGAAGGTTCGGGAGCCTGACCCAAATGGGAGTCTTGGTGATAACAGCTGTAGAAGGGTCGAAGTCTGGAAACCAAGGAGTAAGAAAAAGCCCTGCCGAGCCCCAAAACCAAGGGCCTCCCGTTAAGGCCTTCTGATAATCTTCCTCTCGGTCAAAAACCACAATGAAGAATCCTTTAGAACATAAGTGTATCTCGCTTTTTTTAGTCCAATTGGTATGAATCCATTGGTATAGATCTGATGTGCGAGGCCATAGCCCATTGAATCTACATACGAGAGCGGCTTCTGCATAAAGTTGATAGCGGCCATCAATACAGATTGATGGAGGGAATGTCCTCTGATTTGTCTACCAGAAAAGGCTTTGGAGCCTCATATGGATGGCCTGCTGAAGAAGAAGGCTTTGAATGGCCAGCCTCTTTACGGACAGCATCTTTAAAAGAGAAAGAAGGGGCTGAGGAGGTCTGCGCGAAGGAACCCCCTCTCAAACGAAAAGTGGCTATAATAGAGGCATCCCTCTGAATGTTGTAAAAAGAAAGAGGAAGGGTAGTCATTAGTTGTTTACCTTTGTAGACCCGTCTGAGGCAAGATGAGGGGATCCCTAGCCGGCCTTCAAGATTTTGCAAAAGGTACTGCACAAGATCCGTTGCGCGTGCCCATAACATTAATGTCTTGCCTGAGATGTTAACTTGGAGCTGAAAAACGGATGAGACTTCATGCAGATCTGAGTCAGATCTGGCTCCAGCCTGGGGTACTTTCCTCGTCGGAGATACAACCAGGGCGATCTCGGGTTCAACAGCCGCATCGGTGTAGGCAGTGGGAATATTGACCTGAGTTCCTGATCCGCCTGAGTCAGTGATGTAGCTATTACCAACGTTCGCCGGCTGCAAACAACCTTCCAGATCTGACCTCGCATTGGAATGTTCTTCCATTAGCAGGTCTATTTCTGGATCTGACAGATTTCCATCTATCTCCTGCCTGTATCTGGGCAGATAGGATAGATCCTTCCCGGATCTGCAATATTTGGCCCGATCTGATGAGCAGGCTTCCAGATCTAGGTGCCTGATTGGGCGATCTCCCCTTTCCACATCTCTGTCTGCTAACCCTATGTTAAAACTATGCGAAAATCCTCCGATCTGCCGCCTCTGATCTTTTTCATCTGGGGTAGGGATGCACCTTCGAGGCTGAGATCCGATCCGCGTCCCTCCACTCGGTAACCGGTCTGCGTTCCATCCCAACGAACAGCAAATTGAACGACCGTAACCCCGATGTGCAGCTACCTTCTTGGTCTTCAGACCCTTCGTGGCTGGCGGGCTTAAGCTTACGCCTTCGGGAAACCTCTTCCCGAGCTTCGCATCAGCCGCCGCGCAAACCAGGCCCTCCATTCTCCTTCGGCTCTCCGGTGCTCCTTCGGCTCTCCTCTGCCTGATTGTTGTGCCAAAACAGTCATAATTAAATTGAAATGTTATATATATAATATAGGTGTTTTATAAAACAATTTGGGAAACACCAAAGTCTATTGTTTTCCCTATAATAATGTTAGTTGTTTGAATTTAAAAAATAACGTTAGCTGTTTGAATTTAACAAACGAAACTGCATAACATAAGTCCTGGTTGATATGAGACTATTTAAGACTACTTTATTAAAGCAATAAATAACGAACATATGAAAACACAACTCTGGCCTGCGTGCATCACAACTTTCAAATCTTAGCGCGTTACCCAACAAAGTTCGCGTTGCTGGATCTTTATCTGCATATGGTAGATATGGAAGGCATAGTTCTTATTAGACTTAAGGTGCATGGCATGTACAGGTGGCGTTATCTTTTAAGAGTGTACATAACTCAAAACTATATAACTCAAAATTCTATAAGTGCATTAGTGAGATATATTTTCATGAATGATCGCATGTATTTTCCTCTTTTGGAATAGGGGACATTTCCCCGGTATTAGAAGTTGTGCATAAGGGTGCATTGATGATTAGGGTTTTAAGTTCTGTAAGTAGCTGCATCAATTGGATGGCTAGGATTTATTGTAACCTCTTTTTTTGGTTTATAAGATAAAGTGAAGGGAATTCACCGATACATGGAGTTTATGAGTTATATAATCCAAGATTTTATCGTATTGGTCTTGTAATGCTTTTCATTAGAATATATTTATGTGCGATTAATTATATAAATATATTTTCTCTTATCCTTTACAGAAGACCAAATTATGCAGACTGGGTATCTTTGTGTTTGATGCCTCGATATTGATTTCTTGTGGAGTGTTTGCATAAAGATATTTAAGGTTAAAATGTCTGTAGTATTGCTAGGAGTTTTAAGTAATTTTCAAGTTCGTAGTTGTAAGATTTATTCTAGGAATGAAAATATGTGTTTCATGTCTTAAAGTTTAACATCGACTAGAATAGGATTCAGACATGCCTCCATGTGCAAGGAAAAAGAAAAGAAATTTAAGTATATCTTTTGGCAATGTGGCTTTTTTATTTTAAATTCCTCATATTTGTTCTCTCCTCATCTGCTTGGATCTTCTACTATCTCTTGTTGCAATCCATTCGATATAATTTTTCATTAAGGTAGGAAGTGTATTTAGGGGTAGGGGAGTATGGTTTTCTATTGGGTGTCGGATGAATTAGAAATTCAAACCGGTGTTAAAATCTTGTTAAACTAAAATTTATGTTAAAACCTTATTAAATTAAAACTGCATATTATGTGGCTCTCTCAAATATGATGGATCTGATTGCATGGTCACATGAAAATAAAAAAATACAATTATTATCAACAAATAATAGATAAACAAATAATAGATAAACTACAAGAGCAGAACAAAAAATCAACACCTAGTAGATCAAAAAGTTTTTTCTAAATCTCTTTGACTGCATCATGTCACTCTTGAATCTCTGCAAATTTGTCCATGATCTACAAATATATATCCAATCTTAGACAAATGAAGAGGTCTTTGTGATTTAAAAAACAAGTAGTTGCCATGAAGAAAGAAAACCAATGATCAAGCACATAAACATTAATAAATAAAGGGAAAAAACCTCACCTACTAAATCAAATTCCCTTGATAAATTAAAAAATTATTATTCAAGATTTTTCACATAAACTAGTAGAAAACAAACAAACAAAAAATGACAACAAATATTATGTATAGTGTATAGTGATGAAGAAGTAAAACCAAATAACCTCAACAACAAAACATTGTGCACATTATGAATGTACTAAATAATACCTTTCCATTAAACTGAAACATTTGTCACAAAAATTATGAGATGTCTTGAATCATTAGGTGGATAGACCTATTATCACAACAATTGAAATTCAAGATTCTTGAAAACAAAATCAGAAAAGCATCATGAGAACTAAGATTCAATCGGTGACTAGGCACATCAAGTAAACATAACACCACACATAATTGTAAGATACATAATGGTCACTGATATTGGCCAAAAGGTCCATGCATATGAAAATAGCGTTGAGTCTTGAAAGTGTATGTCTTTTGTAAGCAATACTAACTGCAAATAAATTCAAAATACGAGCATCCTTTCCAAAACAATATATCAATCAAGGATAAAATAGACATCCAAATTCAATATATCAATCAAGGATAAAATAGACATCCAAATTCATATTTCAAATGGATTTTGGTCCGAGAACCACCTAGGTCCTGCCGCTACATTGTAAAAACAATGAAACAAATGGCGAGATAAATCACTATAATTGTAAAAGTTGATGATTGTAGAAATGTACAGTATTCTTATACTACTTTTTAGTAATGACGTCTAACGTCTGCATCATCATAGATAAAAAATAAAATTAGTGAAACGATATGCATAACAAGTGGTGCATTTGACATTTATGTGAAAAAAATTCACCCCATAAAAATTCATGACTTGCTTGCCGAGACGAGGAAAATTAATTGGTTCCAGATAAACATTAACAAGTTAGGTCAAAATTTGCCTTGCCTTGCATCTCTAGGATTTGCATACACAAGGCCATGGTCTGAAATTTGAATGGATCCGCATTTCCTTAGCTTGCAAAACAACCATTTATGCCTCTAGGGAAGTTCGCACATCCTTTAAGTAAGCCTGAACTTATTCAGTACATTAACCAAGAACATAAATGGAATTGAAACAAGACAGTAACTAGGCATGATGGTTTTTGCTAAGGATATGGTTTCTTTGAGGCACTCCATTAAAGCATGTGACATTGAATCATGTACGTTTTAGAGAACTTAATATGACCTGGGTGAAAAAAACTAATTCATTTAAAACACACCAGCTATTTTGGAGATTCTGTAATGAATAGAGCCTAATAACCAAGAATGCGCAAAGTGTTACACCTACAATTTAGGAAATGCTAGGGATAAGAATTTCTCAAAAGAATCTAAAGATGGGAAAACTAACTAATTTTGAAAAAATAATCTTACTAAGCCTACGTACCATGGATTTCCAAAAGCCTATAGGAAAGGAACAACCCACATAAATATGCCAGCAAAATACAAATAGTAACAGACAGTTGTTTCTCTAGAAATAGGCAACAATTAGTTAGTAATGTCTTTCATTGCGAGCAAGCCAAGTTATTGAACTATAATACTAACTCCAATGGCAGAATGAGTAATCCATTCCCTTGCATATGGGATCACGAACAATATAGACCAGTTGAAAATATGGACTGATGATAGACAAGAAAGCATAATCTGGTTATGATCAGCAAACAAATGAAGAAGAAATGGAAGGGAATAAGGAAACTCTAGACACAGATGGGCGTACCGACTACAAAAATAAAATACATGAACATACCTTCTCTGGGAAATATCTAGAGCTACATGTGTCATCCATGCACATCTGCTCTCGCATCTATGATACGTGACATTATAATAATTGAAATAAAACTTTAATAAAAATATAAAAAATGAAAAACTAAATAGTATAAATAATAATAAAAATTAGACATGGACATGGCATATATATGCATGGATTTCAAGCAACCAACATGCTCTTTTAGAACCCCATTCTAAATCGTTGGGGCCTAGATTTAAATCCCGACTTCTAAACCTGGAGGCTTATTTTCTTCATGGTTGCTTCTTGACATCTGTCTCAAGAGGCGAGAGTTTTGAAGTCCTTTAACTTTTCATTTCAGTGTTATTCACAACGGTGGAACAATTGGTGGTGAATAATGAACCTGTTGCAAGCCTATGCTGAGATGGAACTTGCCACTTTTGTTATGGCTTGGCCCTCTTTGGTTTTCAGCTTGTAGGTTGTTAATTTGAAAACTTTTTTGCACCTTTCCACTTCTATTATGGCCTAGCCCTCTTTTCTTTTCATCGTGGAGGTGTTTACTTACATGTTGGTCCACTTGCTTGTAGAATTGATGCTGATACTTTCTTTGTATGCCTAGACCTACAAAAGCAAGGGAAGGAACACGAAAGACAAAAGCTACCATAGCTCAAGGATTAAGAAAGACCCTATCATAGCTCCTTGCTTCCCTTCTGTCCTAAGAACCTAACCTTAAAAAAAACCAGGTGGTGCTCCATGAAAAGATGGTAAAATATATTTTATATTCAATTCGTAGTTACGTTGAGATAAAAAAAAATTAAATTAAAAGTTAAATAAAAAAATAAATTGAGGAGTAGCCACACTAAGCTTGCATGCAACCCTGACATGCCCCCTCCACACTAGACATTCATGGTTTTCAACTCTTTGTGCAAAATATTGGATGAATTTGGAGATCTAATGGTTTTGTGATGGTGCAAAGGAAGGACATATAAATTGAAAATTTTGAAACAACATCGATGAGTTAACTGAATTCAGTGAGGTAGATCAATTATGTGAAAGAGCCATACTCTGTAAAAATATTATATGAATTATTCTACTATATTCTTAAATGAAAACTTTTATAGGTGCTAAAAATGGATCAAAGACTTACACTAGTTATTGATCTTGAACTATTTATGTTGTTGGATATGATAACATATATGTTACTGTGATTTCACTTATTCACTAAGCGATTTATGCAACCCCTTATCTAATGTTTGTTTAGGGAATGTTTGTTCAAGAAGGCTAGGGTTAAGGTGAGGGTCCAGGTAATTTCCACCACTATAATTCTCTCTATAGGAAAAAGGATAGGGTTAAGGTGAGGATCTGGATATTTTCCACCACCACAATTCTCTCTACAAAAAAATTAAATAATTTTGATCAATGGTTTATTAGGTGAGACCCTAAGAAAGGAAAGCTTTCACTCTTGGCTGACGGGGCCTGAAAGCTTTCTCTCTTGGTAGATGAAGCTTAGACATGTGGGTTACATATGCATATGCTTTTAAAGTCTACCAAATCTGGGCCTCTACAAGCGGTGATCAAGAGTATGTATTTCATCTATTTCAGGTTAATATTATGTATTTACTTTGTGGTAGATTTAATTTCCTAAAACTCATTATTTGTAAAATTAAAAATAAACCTTGAATTTGGCATTCTCCAATCGAAATTATCAATACAAATATTCGACAACCATAAATACTATTGTATTCCACTTGAAGTTACATCTAATGCATACTCTAGTAATTAGAGAGGATGTTAAATCACAATAAAAGTTTAATTAACTTACCAACACATCCATTTTACTTTCTTTCATATGTCCTCTACAAAATATTTTGCAGTTGCACTACTTTTCTTTGAAAAGAGATTACTTCTTGTAGGGTTGGTTCTTACCTTCTAGTGTCCTTAACGAACACAGGATGAAGGGCAGGAAAGGAAACATAGCATCTAGCAAGGGTGCTACTACTGGTTCTCAAGAAGGTCCTAACAAGCATACGAGTTACTTCAAGAAATCATGTCATGTATTGGTGCATTTTGGATTGCCAAGCTCGAGGCCCAACTCAATGTATGTAGTAGGCGTGCAACACCAACAAGCCAAATAATTGAAATCTTTTATTTTCCACTGCTACTCGCTTGAAGCACATACATGGATCCACCATAGTACATACACCTCCTACACTAGTTATAGAATAGCTAGCATGAGAAATTTGGTATTATCTTTGCTCATCTTCTTGTGTGTCTCTGGTGCAATATGATTACTGAGGCTCTCACAAAGATGGAGATTATCTCAACTTTATCTTGCCCATGTCTGTAATGTATCTCCATGGATTCATAATTCTTTTGATGTTTTTCGATGAATTATGTACACCTTCTACCCTAGTCTATATCTAATAATAATAAGAGGTTTAACCACCATTCCAAACTCTCCGGTGTCAACATGTGTAAACAATGGTGGCATCTACACATATGGTGGCATCCAAAAGTAACAAGTGTGATCACCATCTCTAACACTTTTTAGCCAAATGCTTATATAACATTTTCGAAGCCTTAAAAAAACTTGAGTCACTTTGAATAAAATAATTTGATGCAACGAACACTTACTCAATTTATAAGAAAACTTTGCCTAACCATACTTTGATAAGATGATATTGCTCCAATATTCTTCAATTGGTCCAATTGAAGTCTGTAATAAAGATCGAATGTTTTTTGACCAAGAAATTTGCTTAAAATCTCAGTGAATAAAATTGTTATCATTAAGCTTGGGTTAAAATGGGAGAAAGCCAGAAAAAAATCAATTAAATGATTAATTAATGGGCGTTCAACAGTCTAGTGATCGTTGGCACGGATTAATAAGAGCACATAAACATATATTTAGACACTTACATTAAGAACGAAGATATGCCTTTTTATATTTCAGTTAAAAAAATATTTAGGGCATGTTTAAAACGAATTGTGGTGTCTCATAAAATAATTATTTAGAAAAATATGATCAAGGTTATCTAATTGGATTTGATAGTTAATTTAATAAGGGTAATTTTTATAATTATTTAATTAAAATGGTTATAATATTGTAAAAGTAAAATATTTATAAATTAAATAAAAATTATTATTGAATACATATTATAATATAAATATAAGAAATAAATTTAATATTATATTTTTGATTTAAAAATATTATATTGAATAATATATAATAATTAACTGTTAGGCGTCTCTAATAGATGATTGTATCTCATATAATATTAAAAAATAATAGTTTATTAACTCATTTGTAAATTATTTTTATAAGTAATTTGGTAGGATGTAAATGGGATATTATTTTTTATTTCATAAAATTGTGTAAAAGGCTCATGAATTCTAATTTGTTAAAAATTGATATATTATTTTGGTATGCAAATGCATATGCTATTTTTTTTTATTAATTAAATGTAATGTGTATAAATGAAATTTTTTTGAAAAAAAGTTGAAATGGTATAAAAATGAGTTCTATATTTTTATTTTTAATTCATAATTAATTTTTTTTTATATTAAGAAAGTTTTTTTGAAATTACAAAATATGTGGCATGATATTAACATTATTCAATTATTTTTTATTTATTTTTAATCGTAGATTTCAATCTTTTCTAACAAAAAAGAATTTTTTATTATATAAATCTCATCACTACAAATAAATCAAGAATTACATATCAAATTCTCTAAAATTTTTATCATTTTTTTTCTTATTGAGCATATATGCTAAAATTTCTTGAGTATCATACTATTGATTGACAAAAATGTGGTTTTTCTAGGTCTATACCTTACAAAATTTCACTAGCACAACATTTACAAAACATAAAACTACTAATTGATAATATAATTCTTAGTGAATATGTACTTGATCTAATGGGATAATTTGCATTACATTAAATTAATTTTTGAGTTGTTAGACTCCATTAAGGGATAACTTATGGCTTAATTTTTCCATTGATGCACATTTCTCCTACCTTCAATTTGTGTCGATCAATAGTGAGCTTGTCTGCTTATTTGCTATGGTCTTATAATACATGAAAATATGATATTGATGGAATTTTACCATTTTTTGTGGATATTCCATGACATTTTCTAAAGGGTTTTCATTAACATTCAACCTTTAACTAAATGGTGCAAGATAAGGAGGGAGTCTCCCTACATTGTAAGTTATTTCACCTACTTTCCTTTAGAAATGAAGACACACTTATAAACACAATGATTATAAACTTGATTATTTGTCATATGACCAAGTACTCATGAGTACTTGAACATTTTTCATGCTCTCAACCATAAACTATGCCTCCGTATCCTTCCACTCCAGGATTTCAATTAGAATCCCCTTCAAAATAGAGAATAAATAATTTTATATTATTCTTACAATTTCTCAATTGTATGTTTGTCATGCTAAGCTTCTAACGTTCTCCCATATTTTGCTAATTCTAACTAGTAACTTGCAGGTTGTCATTTATACCGATCAATTTACTAGGCAATACTTTCTCTCGTTCATCCAAACATTTCATAGGGGAGATGTGATCTTTGTTTTAAGCTTCAAATTTGGCACACACTCATAGTGTTTTAATCACAACATTTACATATATATAGGTTATAATTCACTAGCTTCTACAAATCAACATCCTAAAAAGGTGGAACTATCACTGGGACATGACACAACAATACTCACACATAGGAAACAACATCTTCTAGATCAACACCTTGGGAATCACAAGGGAAACCTATAAATCACATGACACATGACACGAAAGCATTACTTCCAACACCCTCCTTTGATGCTTACATGTAACGAATACAAAAAATGACACATTACAACAATAAATGAATCTTTGTCATATTTTTCTGATATGGTCATCACTAGCACTCATATCCACTCTGAAATCTCACAGTTTCCACTATTTTCTTCACCACATTTTTGGGTTTTCCACTTGATCCATTTAAGACATAATAAATTATCAACCTCCCAGAGTACAACATGTCAGTCTCAATATTGAATTATCTTATGTAACTGTCAGCAGTTATTGAATCCATGACCCTTCGCATTCTCCATAAATTATATAGGATAGCATTCTTGGTATAGAATGTCTTGAACAAATAATTCTACAACTTGACCTTGTATAAAATAAAATGTATTGACGCTCCTTGAGCACGGAGGGTCACACCAACTTGACCTTATTAAGAACTAGTTGTAACTAATGCTCCTGAAATACGGCAGGTCACATTAATCTATTCAATAATTGGCCTATTCGTTTTCATTCTACATCATTTGATTCTTGCACAATATAATAGCATACTACAACTTCAACTCACACCACAAACTTGGAAACATGAACAAACTCACACAACAAAAAAATGATATCCCTTTTACTTTTAGAATAGTTTGAGAGGTGGTTTTCATCGATGTTCATCACTATCTGATTCTGACAAGTCATCCAAGTTGGCTATGTTTGCAGTTTCATTTCCATTCTTAAGATACCTTGCACGAGGTCTACAATTGCAAGTTGTATGTCCATATTTATGACAGTAGAATCATTATGTTGAATCCTTGGTTATTTTATATTTCCACTTGAAAATAGTGCAAGTTCAAGCTCACCACCAACATTTGAACCTTTTGTATTTTCCCTTTTCCCTTTAGCTAAGAGTGATGATACCATTCCTTCTAATGATTGAGAGGACATTTGAATTAATGTGAATACAATGTTTCTATATTTAGGTGATAAGTAATTTAATAAAATTTATTTAATATCATCTGCATCTACCTTGGCACCAATTTGTGCTATTCCTAAAGATAGACATTAACTCATTTATATGATTAGAGAGAGGTGTCTCATCATGCATTTTAAAATTAAAGAGTTGTAGTTTTAAAGAGACCTTTGCATTCATAGCCTTTTACCCAAATAACTTACTTGATTGTTCCCAAATTTCATTAGTTGATTTTGCAAAATCAATCAAATGAACCTAAGTTTTTAAAAGATCCTATCTAATTATAGCCTTAAACCTGACTTCCTTCTTTTCCAAGTCAAGTAAGAGCTCGTCATCAGTAGGGGCTTTTTTGGTTCCTTTTACTATACTCCAGCCTTTTTTTTTTAAATGCATTTTAACATTAACATTCCATATATGAAAATTGACGCCATTAAATTTATTTAAAGGTAGAGAATTCATGTTACCTCTTCATATTTGAAATTGGTGATTTTACTAAAAATGTAGATTTGGCATTTCTCTATGCTATGGTAGCAATATCTATATTTTCCTGCTCACTCAATGG
>APFE031056189.1:136229-241043 GCA_000404065.3 Pinus taeda | reverse complement strand
GGAAAAGAAATTCATGACATATTTAATGTCAAAATGATTAACGATGACATATTTGTGCATATAGTACAGTAGTGAAGCAAAAGCTAAGCATAAATTTCAGAGAACAACACAAAAGCGGGCTCCTCTGTTATTGTGGTCGCCGACGATGGGTTCGTTGCCGACGACGGCGTGGCCGCCGACGGCGTGGTCGCCGACGACGCCATGGTCGCGGACGACGGTACCGACGGGATTGTGGCCGACGACGGGATTGTTGTTGCCGACGGCATTGTTGTTGTTACTGTTGTTGCCGCTGTTGTCGCCGACGACGGGATTCCCATGAATCTGGGTGTTGGGGCCAATGACGTTCTTGTCGCCCTTGTTGCTCATGTTGTTGGTTTACGGATATTGAAACTGGATTCCCACTTCTGAAAGAAAAACGGCTTCAGTTCAACAATACATAACGTGGACATTGATAAATTACTGTGCATCAATGCTTAATGTGAACATAGAATATGAGCAACTCAATGATATCTCACAGATTAGAAATATACAACCATACCTAGAACTGGAGTAGGGCAAATTCCAAACGCAAGATATGAGAAATATAATTGCATAGCCTGCCTTATATAGAAGTGGGCGAACTCCAAACTCGGATTTGAAAACCATCTACACTCCCAACCAGGGTCAAGTTTTGAAGTTTTAATGTATTAATACATGAATGACATCATCAATCATGCAAAGAAGAACGTCACGAGGATGACATATTGTGGACGCCCTGTTTGGCAGACGAGTAATTCTTTTTGAGATTGAATTGTTTAATCATAAATGTTTAATCAAAAATTTTTACTTTTATTATGGGACCTACTGATCCTTTACTGACCAGCGTCACGAGGATGACATTCGCACAGCTGGGCAGACGAGTTATACTTTCGCAAAGAAAAAAACTCTGCCGGGATTTCTGCACGCGCAATGTGACCGAGGAGTTCTTCTTGGATTTCTTCACGCGCAAAGGGGCAGAGTTATTTTGTTTGGGCCGGGAAAAAAAATTGAAATCTTTGTTGTTATTATTAGAGTGAAAAATGTAAATATTTTTAAAAATAATTTGATTAAAGTGAAAAATTAAATATTTTTAGTTTTTAAAAATAAGTTACATTTTTAATTTTTTGTGATTATTGTTTAGAAAATTATTGTTTACATTTTTTATTTTTTGTAAATTGTCCATAGTACTATATTTATTTTGTCGAAATTTCAAATCTTAAAAAATTTCAAATAATAAGGTCTTTTTATGTAAGATAATAATATGTTTGTCTATGTTAGATATTTTGGTTTTGGTAGTCTGGTTAATAAATGTCTTTTTTTAATTTTTTTTGAGAATTTATTTTAATAGAATCACTTTATTTATTATATTTTTAGAATGTATTTTTGGTGGTTAATGTTATTAAAAATGTATATAGTTTTATCTAGTGTCAAGTGTTTTCATGTAATAATATTAGCTCGATTCATAATAAGATTACTATTATAGATATTTGGTGGCTATTGAAGATATTTTTAAGGAAAAACAATTGAGTTCAAAATTGGAGGATTTACCCCTCAAATCAGTTGTGATAAATCTCTCATACTACTTTATAAACCATTCATTTTAACTTAACCTGGGGTGGTGGAGAACCTATGGCCTGCCTCCTTATATTTTGTTTCAAGTTGAAAAGAGGTTTCATAAAGCCCTTCCTTTGACCCCTACGATTTTGTTTTTGAGCAAGGAGTTTGAGATTGTAAGTATTGTAGTCGTTTTTAAAATTTCATGAATAAAGGTAGCCTTGATGATCTCATCCACAAATTAAGGCATTTGTTATGTAAGCTTATCCATGATTTGTAATTATTAGCACAAGACACCATTAAAATCATGTCAATAGTTGGCATCTTCAATATACAAGTCTCAATAAAATCTATTCACATGTTGGAAGTAAATCCAAGGATTATAGAAAGACAAATGTGATGGGATGATCAAATTCATGTATATTTTGCAAAGAAAAGGTTGCAAGATATTTCAAGGATTAACAAGGTGTCACAATCATAACATAACCTTGCACTTGTTGAACCACACATTGTATGTTGAAGAAGAATGGTAGTTTTAAAAACCATTGGAAAAGCCTCCATGTTCCACTCATAAATTGTTATGCTCTTGACCTACAAGAAATTCCAAAATACCAAATATGCAAAGAAATACAACCCAAAACATAGAACAAAATGAGAAAAACAAGAAGTATTTTATTTATTAAGAGATGAACGCAATGTTCACTTGTCTCTTCAAGGGGGCAACCTCCAATAGAGCAGAGCTCGATTACAAAATAAGACTCGATATATCTCAATGGGGAGTCTTTATCCTTTATATAGGATTCATACTTATTATGACCTTCCCAAGCTATTGTCCTCAATGGGGAGTCTTTATCCTTTATATAGGATTCATACTTATTATGACCTTCCCAAGCTATTGTCCTCGCATTAAAAATAATGTACATAGACTTTTAAAGAAAGAACTAGTCACTGTAATATTTCAGAGGAGTTATTCTTCTTAGACACCCGTGCATTGTGGCCATAACTCCTCTTAGACACCCACTTATTATGGCCTTGCCAAGCTATTGTCCTCGCATTAAAAATAATGTAAATAGACTTTTAAAGAGACGACTACTCATTGTACTATTTTAGAGGAGTTATTCTTCTCCTCTTAGACACCACTTATTGTGGGCTTGCCAAACTATTGTCCAAAATACCATTTTTTAGAATTTATTTATTAGTGTGCTAAACTCAAAAATCTTTCTAAACAAGCTATGATGTCCTCCTCAATAAGCCATGACGTCTCATGATTGTTTCCCAATTATTTTTATTTCCCAATTATTTTTACTCTAACTACATCTCTATTTTTATTTTCAAGATGTCAATACTTTCTAAAAATACTTAAAAACAATGAAAATCCCTTGTCACAATATTTAAAACTCTAATAACAGTTCAAGTAAAACACCTATTGTCTCATTACCTCGTAAAAGCAGTTGCTCCTCTTGAAATTGTCCTTCCTTTCGAAGTTTCCGTCTTCTCAAAGCCTTTTAGGGAAGCAATTTTGGTTATTTCTTTTGTACTAGGATATTGTAGATGAAGCTATGTTGGGAATGATGGAATATATGAAGCTATGTTGGGAATGATGGAATATATTTTTTGGCTAATCCCCCATTAAAAACGCATTATGAGAAATATAACTACTACACTTATATGCATGCATCTTAGGCATTTATTTGGTATATGCATATTTGGATCTATATTTTGAACGTATACAAATTATCCTTAATTATGGAAGTAGTGTTCATTGACTATTTCATTTAAAAAGAATAAATTGCAATGGACTTTAATCCCATTGTTGAAGGGTGATAATTTTGTCAAAATATTAGAAAAACCATGAAGAAAGTCTACTTGGCTTATAGGGCTCCACTAACATGCAAATATTGCATGATTGAATCCTGTAATATCCCAACATCAAAATTTTAATGAGATATGGTACACTCTAGGTGTTCTAATGAAATTCTTGCACTAAAAAACCTAACATAATAAAGATCTAAGAATGCAGCCTCTTCTTTATATAAATAAATAGAAACAAAATTACATGCCCACACAAGACCTACTAAAGCCCGTGCCTTGGCATGTATGGCTGCCCATCAACAAAGGAATTAATTATATTGAAGCATAATTGTAGATCCTAGATGGATCCACTACACAAATTACTCCCATGAGTTTTCATACCTAGGATCAACTAGAACTAGCCTTGCCAAGTTCACAACAAAAGCCAAATAAATAAATAACTCTCCTATCCCTTTTATAGGCTTGATTAATTTTATTGTTTTCTATCTAAACTATATAAATAATATGTTTAATAGATAACTATTTTCTTTTAATATAAAATTTAATATATATATATATATATATATTAATATATATATAATTTAATTATTTAATAATACAAAACACGTAAAATCTGAATTTTAAGAGATAAAATTAATTAATTAAATTTATAAAATTAAAAATAAAATAATGAAATTTCCGCAAATTTAAACTTATAAACTTATAGTGTGAGTTCTCACCGCTGCAATAACCGTTAACGGAAAAGATCACATCCATTCATTTAACCACAATGTGCATTCCACAAATAATATTCGTCCATCACTATCATTAAAAAAAAATAACAAATAAATAAAAAATAAAATTTAATAAAATAACATTTTGGGGTCACGTACTGTCATGACTTTCATGTTTTCGCGTACTCTATTGAACCCAGGTATTAATGGGGTGGGTGGGCCACCGGTGGACCCGGCCCACGCCCCAACGTCCTCCACCATGTCATATTACGCGTCGTTACATTTGATACGGGACTGGTGGCCCACGTGGCCGGCCCCTTGCAAGACCTTGTATGTCAGTCAGTACACCGCGTGGGTATTACGGGGCCTGACCCTCACTCTTTTGAATAAAATAACATTTTGGAGTCACGTACTATCATGACTTTCAGATTTTTCACGTACTACCATTGGGTGGGCGGGCCCACGCCCCAGCGTCCTCCACCATGTCATATTACATTTGATGCGGAACTGGTGGCCCACGCCCCAACGTCCTCCAATGTGGCCGGCCCCAAGCGGGCCGCCCCAAAACAAGTTATACCACCTTGTATGTCAGATTTATTCGCACAGCACGCGCAATGTGACAGAGGAGTTCTTGGATTTCTTCACGCGCAAAGGGGCAGAGTTATTTTTGCTTGGGCGGAAAAAAAATTTGAAATCTTTGTTATTGTTAGAGTGAAAAATGTAAATATTTTTAAAAACAATCTTGGTTGTGATTATTGTTTAGAAAATTATGACTAGCATCATCCAGAGTACTATATTCATTTCATGAATAAAGGTAGTCTTGATAGTACTATATTCATTTCATGAAAATTATGACTAGCATCATCCAGAGTACTATATTCATTTCAGAGTATTATATTGATTTCAGAGTACTATATTCATTTCAGAGTACTATATTGAACCTATATATTAATGGGATGGGTGGGCCAAAAACAAGTTATACCACCCAAAACAAGACCTTGTATGTCATGAATAAAGGTAGCCTTGATGATCTCATCCACAAATTAAGACATTGTGTTATGTAAGCTTATTCATGATTTGTAATTATTAGCACAAGACACCATTAAAATCATGTCAATAGTTGGCATCTTCAATATACAAGTCTCAATAAAATCTATTCACGTGTTGGAAGTAAATCCAAGGATTATAAAAAGACAAATGTGATGGGATGATCAAATTCATGTATTCTTTGCAAAGACAAATTAAGGTACATTTTTAACTTTTTGTGATTATTGTTTAGAAAATTATGACTAGCATCATCTAGAGTACTATATTCAGAGTACTATATTCATTTCATGAATAAAGGTAGCCTTGATAGTACTATATTCATTTCATGAAAATTATGACTAGCATCATCCAGAGTACTATATTCATTTCAGAGTACTATATCCAGAGAAATATATTGATTTCAGAGTACTATATTGATTTCAGAGTACTATATTGAACCCATGTATTAATGGGGTGGGCGGCCCAAAAACAAGTTATACCACCTAGAACAAGACCTTGTATGTCAGATTTATTCGCACAACACGCGCAATGTGACAGAGGAGTTCTTCTTGGATTTCTTCACGTGCAAAGGGGCAAAGTTATTTTGCTTAGGTGGAAAAATTTTTTGAAATCTTTGTTATGGTTAGAGTGAAAAATGTAAATATTTTAAAAAACAATCTTTGTTGTGATTATTGTTTAGAAAATTATGTGATTATTGTTTAGAAAATTATAACTAGCATCATCGAGAGTACTATATTCATTTCATGAATAAAGGTAGCCTTGATAGTACTATATTTGTTTCATGAAAATCATGACTAGCATCATCCAGAGTACTATATTGAACCGATGTATTAATGGGGTGGGCAGGCCAAAAACAAGTTATACCACCCAAAACAAGACCTTGTATGTCATGAATAAAGGTAGCCTTGATGATCTCATCCACAAATTAAGGCATTGCGTTATGTAAGCTTATTCATGATTTATAATTATTAGCACAAGACACCATTAAAATCATGTCAATAGTTGGCATCTTCAATATACAAGTCTCAATAAAATCTATTCATGTGTTGGAAGTAAATCCAAGGATTATAGAAAGACAAATGTGATGGGATGATCAAATTTATGTATACTTTGCAAAGAAAGGTTGCAAGATATTTCAAAGATTAACAAGGTGTCACAATCATAACATAACCTTGCACTTGTTGAACCGCACATGCTATGTTAAAGGAGAATGGTAGTTTTAAAAACCATTGGAATCCTGTAATATCCCAACATCAAAATTTTAGTGAGATATGGTACACTCTATGCGTTCTAATGAAATTCTTGCACTAAAAACACCTAACACAATAAAGATATAAGAATGCAGTCTCTTCTTTATGTAAATAAATAGAAACAAAATTACATGCCCACACAAGACCTACTAAAGCTCATGCCTTGACATGTATGGCTGCCCATCAACAAAGAAATTAAATATGTTGAAGCACAATCGTAGATCCTAGATGGATCTACTACACAAATTACTCCCATGGATTTTCATACCTAGGATCAACTAGAACTAGCCTTGCCAAGTTCACAACAAAAGCCAAGTAGATAAATAACTCTCCTATCCCCTTTTATAGGCTTGATTGACTCTTTAGAGACTTTATTTTATTGTCTTCCCTCAAAAAACAAAGGCAAATACAATGGGCCAATGCCATGGGCAACTAACACATTAAATACCATGGGAAGATTCCATCCACTTTAACCATATCCAAATATTATATATATATATATATATATAATAATATATAGATAGATAGATATATATATAATAGATATATATATATATATATTTACAAATCCTACCCCCTCAGCCCTCCATCATTGCTTGTGCTTGAAGGCCCAAGTTACAATATGCCCTTGGCTAAGAGTATCCCATCAATAGATTTCCAACTCATAATCTCTTGTAAATCCATCTCATGGGAAGTATATAATGCATGAATCCCTGCACATGGAATAAATCTACCATGTTGATGTTGCCTAATGCTCAACTCATGTTGCTCCACCCGATCACCCATCATGATCCATTTGTATAACTCTTCCCTGCTATCCCCAATGTATAATGGCAGGTTGGTAGAGTTGCAAGCCTTATCTATGTACTCTTGTAGAAGGTTACTCTGCAACTCCCAAATGTACTCCTCTTCCTGCCTTGTGAGGGACTTGAGTCGTTCCTCAACACTAGACAACTAGGTCATTGATTCAACACATACCCATATGAGGTCCTCAAATTTTCTATTCTCCTATAAGACAGTGTCTGTCTACTTCAACATCGTAAGATCTATCTTGAAATGCATGATCCTTTCCCAAAAGTCCTCTACTAGAAATTCTCGTGCCCTGCAGAATGTCTCTATATTTGACTGCACCGGGTGCCCCATGACAACAACTTTAACTTGAACCTTTGTTTGACCCTCCAGAAATGGCTTATCCTGCATACAATATTTTTCATGATACCCTGCATGATCATGCTCATCATGTCGGTTTATTATTATTGGCTCCTCATTTGGTTCTCCTAAAATGTCTTCTTCTTGGCCTTTTTCACACGTGGGGATAAGTTGTCCACCCTCTTTGATTGTCAAACATGGATGTATTGGCGGACTGTTATCTATACATGATTGTCCATACTCTTTATGGATGTTCTCTTGGATATCTATAGACTCAACTACCTCATCATCAGGAGGAATTCCCCCCTTCCTTTCCCGATTTACTTTGTCAAGTTGATTGATTATCATCAACCTATCCTATAAGTTTCGCTGAAAAACATGGTGTTGTTGCTCACCATTTGTACTTGACTGCTTGGATCCTTCTTAGGTTCTCTTCTAAAAAACGGTGAAACCAACTATGGATGAATCTTCATGATCTGCCCTTGTTTCCTCTTATCACCTAGACATGAATGGTTAAGGGCCCAACGTCCCTTGCAGATAAAGCATAGTCCTCTCATCCTTTGTTCATTATTGATGCATATTTTGATCTTGCTTCCTCCATCAATCCTTATCAACTCCTTCATAGTGAGCACCCTTTTGAGTAACTTTATGTTTTTCTTGACAAACTTCTCGACTAGATCATAGGATCCATGTGGTCCTTCCTCCAAATGGTCAACAATTTACATCTTAGTATCTTGCATATGTGAGCACGACCTTCTAATAATAGAGACACAATCTTTTGCATGCTTGTTTTGACATGGTCTTAATGAGCTGATGTAATACTGGTCTAAAAGTTATGCAGCAACTAAAAGATCAACTCATCACATTCCAAATTCAGTATGAATGTGCCAAAGTTGAATTTTTCCATGACTATTAAAATTTCTACATCACTTCTAAAAGGTAGGAAGCATGGTGTTATTCAACCCTTTAAGTCCTTCCACTATCAACTATAATATCTCCCTCATAAAATCATTATTGTAAGACAATACTCGTGATGTTAAAGCTATGATCTTGCTGAGACAAGAAACAATTGTGAGCTTGACCTCTTCACAATGATGCTCTGAGAGTTTGGGTTGTATTAATGCAAGCATAGATGGCTTGAGATTCCAACTGAGTTTCCTCCATTCTGGTTGCCCCAACTCTAAGAGCCATGTGTCTAATTCTTCCAAGTTCTGAAGGTCTATGGTTGACTTTGTTCGTTGCAATTAAGATCCAAGTGCGAAGAACTTAGCTCCTCTTCCTTGTCCTTCCTTCACTTTCCATGGGCATTTTTGTTGCATAATGGCATAGACCATTTTTTAGAAAGACTTGCTATTCTATTATAAAGTGGTATTGCTAAGAAAAGGCCCCATGCTTCTTTTATTTTATCTAGAACTTTGTCTAAAATTTTATGAGTGTTTTCTAGGGAAAGTCCCATCTCCCTCATACCAAAGCATGAATACACTAATTCTTCAATGGATTTCACCCCAAGATAAGGTAAATACAAACTTGATTGGTAATATTAAGATGATTGTACCACCTCCTTCCTTTCCTATTCCCTTTTTTTTTTTTAACACAACATATCCTTTCTATTGTCAAACTCCAAAATTTGACAAAGCCCTTATCAAATGCTAAAACCAATCAAAATTTTCCAAACTATAAACATGGTTTAGTCCATAGCCCGCCATCTCTCATGCTTCCACACTGAGATTTTTGAGCGGAAAATCTGTCTAATGGAAAGAGAATCAGTTTTCAGGTAAAGACCTAGATCTTCATATGCTAATCAAGAGTCTGTGCACCCAATAATTATGCCCTTGCGAGTGATCAATGGATCATGTGCGACATTGCATTTGATGTTAGAGGTTTCAAATGTATAGGCATAAGACTATATTGAACAATGCTAAACCTCTATGCCAATCCAACCACATAATGCAACATACTATATAAGGAAAAAAGACATAGCATTACTTTATAATTAAACCCACCATGAAATCTTTTGATGAAATATAATTTACTCGATTCCGAAAAAACACGATGTTTTTGCCTCTATGACTAATGTGTGAGTGATCTTGATGTAGCGAGATCAATTTATCTAATGTAATAAAACAAATACTTTGGCATGCACCTGAAGAGGACCATGGTTGGCTCCTTGACCGACGCTACGGTAAAAATAATATTGTCTCTGCTATTAAGAGTGATGACAACTTTGGTTCCCGTAATGAATCGATGGTCAATGCCAGAATTGAAGCCTATGAAACTTGCTCGACTCCTTCCTACGCTTAGAGGGTTGTGGTGATAGTGAAATGCCCAGGTTATGTCCACTTCCTTTTGCCTGAAACAGATATGAGGACGCTCAACTCCTTTCTCTGCTCAGACAGTTGTTGTGATAGTGTTTTGGCAATGCGACCAATACTCAGGCTATATCAACTAATCAACATGCAACACTCATACTCCCTTTCGCCTTCCATTGAAACAAATCAAAGGCTGAAACCAATCTAACACCTCTACTCAGTAGATGGCTCGATGTTCATTTTAACACACAAAATTACCCTCCTCGTGACCTCGACTGCTACTGAGAAACATCACTCTTCAGATCAGCAATGTGACTATCTGGTTATGAGTGCCTCGAATTCCCTTCTATCAGTGGTATAGTCCCATACGATTGATTTGATGGGTCTATGCAATTTTCAGCCGACCTCCTTGCTCTAGTGATTTGAGTACTTCCTTTCGTGGTGAGGTGCCTCTTGGAAGGTGAAACGGTGGATCAGACCATTGTTGACCTGATCCACAGTTCAGTAATGTCGGTAGAGTGTTTTGATGCCATCTATGCATATGGCTATTGGTTCTATCCTCAATGGCCCTCAGATTCACTTGCTAAAGAAAAAATATTTTGCCCTCTCTCCCTGTTTAACTCGGTCCCCTTTGATGAAAGTGTTATCACCAAAAAATGATCATCTAGCCTACTTTACTAGATGGATCAAAGTACACCATGTAAAGTCAATTTTACCATAGTAAAATTGCTTTCATTGTGAGAAATTACTTAACAAACCACCTTTATTAAGTAATTTATAATTAAACCCATGAAGAATAATTAAATAAATAACAATTTATTTTCTTTTCTTTTAAGAAAAATTACTTAAACCGTTGTTCAATTATTATTCCTTGTCATATTTGACCCAATTATGAAAAATCAAAAGATAAATTATTACTTATCTTATTTTTCTCTAGGAATAATTAATTAATCACTAATTAATTATTATTCCATGTCAAGCTTGACTAAATCCCTTAGGAATAATTAAATAAGTCATTATTTATTTATTATTCCTTAACCAATTTCTTGAGATGATAAATAAATCATTTATTTATTTATTATTTCTCAATAAAAGTTTAAATACGTTAACCAAATATAATAAAATATTCCAAGTGGTTATTCCAAGAATGGGGTTAATAATATTTTATTATTGCTCATTATTCGAGGATAACTCAATATTTTGTTATAAATAGAGGGGTTTTCCATTCATTATTCATTTTCGATTATTTTCGTTGTTGCACTCATTGCTGTAACTCTTATTATTTTCATTGCCGCACACCATTTCTCTGCCATTTGAGTTCCCATTAAGCTCAAACATTTTATTTGTTGGGTTTTCACATTATAGAGGAGAGAGACTCTACACAAGCTGAAGACATTTAGGATAGACAAGAACCCATCCCATAGAGGGGGACTGGCAAAATTTATTTGTTCCCTTCACATGTGTTATAATAAAATATATTCTTTGTATATCTGGTTTCCATTGGATGATTGGATTTATTACTGTTTCTTTTTGCTGTTTAACTATGATTGTGTCATAGGCCAGGACTTTGCTAGGTTTTGTTTCTATCATTTGCTACAAATCTACAATGTTTAGTAGCCATTTTTATTGTTCAGACTGTTTATAATCTGCAGTCTTAAGTGGGTTCTTTTCGTACATCTTTGAGATGAAAACACTACAACAAAATTGGCAACTCCATTGGTTTTTTAATTCAGATCCAGAAACTTGGGTGACCTTCAGTTTTCAGGTTAGGGTTTCTTTTTTTGTTCAGACTCTTAATGTTATTTACTAGCTTTCTAACCCTAGATATGTCAAATTTCTAACTTCTCCAAGTTTTCTGGTCTTATCCGCAGGTCACAGGAACGAGCTGCGATAGAGACGGTAGTTTTTTCTAAGATTTTTTGACTAGAAATCAAGGATCAGAAATCACACTTTTTAGCCCAAAAAGTGTGATCTCGAGTCTAGAGTGCATATTTCACCCCAAAAACTGCGATCCCCCCTAAAAATAGGTTAGTACCTGCAATTTTAGGGTTTTTATCAGATCTGTCTCTGTGTTTTGTCAAGAGCTGTGTGTTGGGTTGTTTGACCTTTGTCTCATCCTGCTTAGGCCTTGATCTACTTTGGTTTACTCGTCAAAGTGGAATTTATCCCCTTAGGGCTTCTAGTACGCTTCCACCTTTATAGGAGGAGTTTACCTGAGTAAGAAGTCTGAGTTTCTATAGCACTTTCAACCATATTTTCTAGATCTGTACCCTTTTCTTTTAGATCTCCAAAGATAGGTCGATTCCATCCATGGTTTCATATTAAACCTTGTTTGGTCATTGGCCTTAGTGTCCCATCGGTTGCCCTCGGATTTACACCCATCTCCCTATCTTTTTGTAGCGATCTTCCTCTCTGGTTTTTTGTTGTTGCTGCACCACTTTCCAATAGCCTAGTGTCATTTCATCCCAGTCACACCAACACTTAGATCCCTTGAAATTTTTAGTGTGTTTTCAGTCGATTTCACCACAAACTAGCACAATGTTTGCAAATTCAGTTTGGGTGGGGTTTAGTTAATGGTTTTGCTGTTCATTTACTGTTGTTAATTTTAGTTTATTTTCAACAATCTTTTTTCATTTTTACAAACACGATCTGGGCTTAATCAATAAATACACTTGCACACACAAGCACACCTTAAGCGAAGGGCGGTTGGTTTACACCCCCAAGCCAAGACTAAACATAATAAATTTATCTCCCCTCATCGAGACAAAGTCATATTGTTGATCTGCCTTCACCATTTTCATGTCACATGTGTCCTACCACCATTGTGCCACTAAGGCGTTTGTCACAGAGACTCTTATAGCTTCATCCCCATTTTCCACTTGGGCATATTACTACTCCCCACTAGGTTCGAGTTCATAGCCCTCTGAGTCCCCATACCAACTCTTCTCCTGGTTCATCTGATTCTGATCCTCCTTCACCACATATTGTCACCATGTTTGGACCCACAGCTAGTGTAGGAACCCAACCTAGTGTTGGCTCCAGTTCTACCCCAATGATCACATTTAGAGGAGCAATCTCATGAACTGTTCAGAAAACTCCCATACTCCCTTTTATGGCTGGCGTAAGTCTCCTGGATTTTAGCCAGTTGATAAACAACCCAATACACCACGATGCTGGTTGGCATGCTATGCCGACTAAGCTTCCCTCAAATATCCCAAAGTTTGAGGGTAATTTTGGAGAGGATCCTACCGATCATGTTCGCTCCTTCCACATGTGGTGTTCTTCCAACTCCATTACCGATGACTTCACTCGTTTTTGGCTGTTCCAACGCACGCTCACTAGAGACGCTACAAAATGGTATGTAGACTAGCCCGCCACATTTCATTCCATTTTCGTGATGCTTGCTAAATTGTTCCTCTCATATTTCTAGCTACCTCTTCGATACGACACTGGTAAAAAGATATTGACCTCATTTTGTCAGTCCTCTACCACTCGCCCTTCCGACCATGTTCAAGAGTGGCATAGGAGGAGCACATGTCGTGCCCCGCACTTTGAAGACCATGTCTATCTAGATTGGTTTCTCAGGAGCCTTTTAGCACCCATTGGAAAAGATGCCGCGTCCCATTTTCCTAAGACTGAGGAAGAAGCTCTCCAAACCGCTCTGAGATATGACCAGATTTATGTGTAATCTGGTTCTGTCTATATCATCATTCCATACCTTCCTCGTCCTGGAGGTTTCAATATACCGGGGGAATCTCACATTTCCGACGGTATCATTGGAACGCTTTCACATTCTTCCCCATATACTTAGCAAAGTTATGGCCATCCACAGGGGGGCACTAGTTCCTCCAACACTTGTGCCCCTCCTGCTAGCAACATGTTTTCAAGGCCCCAACCTATCTACCAAACCATTGCTCCTCCTTATGAACAGTCAAGTACTCCAGCCCCTCAAGCATTAACACTGCAACCTCCCATGCATCCTCAACCCCCACAGCTATTTCCCCCTTAGGGTCAGGTGTTTGCACAACAGAGTGCAACCAATCCCCAAAATTTGAAGAAAAATAATAAGGGGAATGGTAACAACGATAACAAGGGTAACCAGGGTAATCAAGGTAATCAACCTAGTGAATCCCAGGGGAACCAACCTAACACTAACAACCAGCAATAGGGAAGCCAACCCAAGCAAAACAAGGCTATTCGTATGAACAAGCCTTGTGCATGTTGTGGTGTACATGGCCATTATACACATGAGTGTCCTATCTTAGCCCAGATGCTTCAAATGTGGGAAGCTCAAGAAACTTCTAGAGGCCAACAATTGCCTCATAATCCTGCACCATCTCAACCGACAATGCTTACAAAGCCTTTCCCTCAACAAGGATTTGTTTCTTCTCAACCTCACTCAAGTCAAGCAGCCCACCCTCCCCAACCTTCTGGTCCTGGTGACTACCAGATCCTCATGATGAGCTCTGATGAGGTTAATCCCTCCGATATCAACTTGCAAACTCGATCGCATCAATATGATAAGCCATCAACTTCATCTACCACTGAGTCCAAAGCTAAAGCTTCTACTGAGCCTCTTACGACATCAAATGTTCCATTACAGATCCGTCAACCTAAAGCTGAGGCAATTCCCAAGATCCCAAAGGGACCATTACGCCATAACACGGCTTCTAACCGAGTTACCCATAGATACAATATAGTAGACGACTTGGCAATCACCTGCCGCCATGTCGATGTTGGATGTACTCCAGTCATGCCCATCTCAAAATAAAGCTCTAATAACTTCTTTGGGCGTAGTAGATCCTTCTGACAATCGTTAGATTGTCTTCCCAGTTGATACATCAGAACATCCCCATTGCCTTGCTACGTTGCTTTCTAGGTACTAGTCTGAGTCAGTAATGTCATCATCTACCGATGCATTATTGACGATGGTGCATCCACCTGTGTGATGTCCACTACGATTTGGAAAAAACTTTAGTCACCTGAGTTGTCCTCCTCCACCATCGCTTTGCATTCTTGTGACAGACACTCCTCCTAGCCTCTTATCATGTACCACAACTATACAGTGACCCTTGTGGGGAAGATTGTCCATGTAGATATTGCAATTATTGATGCCCCTTTAGATTACAACATTCTCTTAGGTCGTAGTTACACATATGCCATATCAGCTATCGCATCTACAGTTTTCCACAAGATGTGCTTCCCCCATGAAGGGAAGATCGTTACCATAGATCAATTAACTTACTACGAGCCGGAATCCGTGACGTCCCACGAGTCCATTATCTCATCAGTGTTAGATAAGAATTCTTCAACTCCTCTCACTGGTGTTTCACCGAGAGTCTATAAATATTCCTCATTGTTGGGTTCTTTCCCTGGTCCTCCCCCTCTCATCTTAGAGCCTAAATCTTTCAGCGTCATGGGTTGTCCTCAAGCAGTCTGGCATATTCGATCCACAACGAGCTCCTCTGCACCGTGGGGTTATCATCCTAGCTGAGCCATCCAGATCCACCCCCAAGACCTCCTCCATTTGTGGGTGCCTCTCCTATCTTCCCCCAGGAACTGTTCCTCCAGGTCTCAACCATCCAGTTGTTGTTCTGCCGAGACATTACCTTGCAGGCTAGATACCTTTCTTATTTCCCCCTCCTACAATATTTTATGTCCTTGTCATGGCTTCGTTGGTCCTTCCTAACATGACTTTAGGGATCCCCGTATGGTACATTGATCCCCCTGCAAGCATTCTTCTTGGTCAACTAAGACCTTATCATGCTCTGACCTTAGTTCAACTAGTCCCTATGACCCCTACCACTACTTTAGTTCCATCACAACCTCAAGATAAATCCACTCTTGTTGCGAAAGCATCTGGACAGGGGGGAAATCTAAGAGGAAAGAACCTAAGGACAAGGCTCCCCAACCTCCTCTAGTCCCCAAGGCCCCAAAGTCGTCAACTTCATGTGCTTTGAGTAAAGTTGTGGGGCGCGTGACCAATAATTGTCATGAGCTTCCTCATCTCAAACCTTTGGTTCATGAAACGTTCCCTGAGTGAAATATCCCTAAAGTCCATGTTAACTTACCGGGTCCATCCACAAAACTCAGAACGTTACACAAAAATCACCCTTGTGCCCTGTGTGATCATCATGGTGACTACTCCCATTGTTGCCCTCATCTCAACGAATTTTGTTATTTCCTTAAGGCACTTCGTGAATACGAGACCACTCATAATGGATCACCTTCTCCTCTTCCTGTGAATTTTTGTACCAATAGTAAACCAGAATAGGGGGAATCCGGTCCCACCATCGTGATCCCTTCCCCAGATGTCGAGATGATAGACAACACGGGCCATATCCTTTACCTTTCATCATCCTTGATATCCTCATAGGCAATCATTTTTGAGGTTTCTGAGCGCACTTCTATTCAACCTCTTTCGATAGAATCCCATGTCTCAACATACATAGATCCTTCATCTACTATCTCGTTGTCTACCATTCCATATGATGCGCATGTGAACCTTATTTCTTAGGTTGATGCACTAGGTACTGCATCGCATGATGTAGTCAATATTCCTCTCATCCGCTCATCTTCCATTTTGATGAGGACATCATGGAAGCTATGTCTAGCCCTAATTAGCCTTGCACTTAGGCAAGGGGGAATATTTTTTGGAGGATTCTAAAGTCCATTTCCTTCCTAATGATCCCAATGAAATCTACCTAAAGAAAATTTTCTCATAGCTTATCTCTTTGATTTGCATGTCTTTATTTCTGTCATGAAGTTAGGTAGGATGCATCATCTCATCTGTCGTCTTTTGCACCTTTCAGATGGATCCATCATCCACACCATATATTGGTCATGTTGATGGTGCAAGTCGCTTCTCCAGGAATATAGCCTCGACAACCTGGGTCATTTTTACCCCCTTACATACATTAGTCCTTTCAAACGACGTGTGCATTGGATCTACCACCAATAACTAGGCCGAATATGATGCAGTGATAGGTTTGTTAGTTGATTCCCTTTCTCATCACATCCTTCATCTTCATGTTCATTTATATTCCTTGCTACTTGTCATGCAATTGAATAGTGTGTAACATGTGCATAACCAAGTCATATTTAGAAAATATCTGCGTGTTAAGCTGTTGGTACGTGAATTTGAAACCATTACTTTTAGTCAAGTTCCTAGAGCCCAAAATAACTATTTAGATACCATTGCAAATAACATTCTAGATTGGCATTTATCACATGTATACCACATAAGACAACCATAAACAAAACACATGCGAACCATCATCGTCATATAAAAATGCATAATCATATTATGTATCATATAAGTGTTCGGAGCCCATAGCTCTAAATACATCCAAAATGCCCATAACATGTTACAAAAATAAAAATCAAAGGGACCCGCATGTCCCCATATCTAGTCACTATCTGAAGGATCACGCACCAAAGGCTCTACCCCACCTGCACGTAGATCACGTACTGCATGACCAACCATTGCCATGCGCTGCATGATACCTTGCCACTCTAAGGGAAGGCCATTACACTCATATATGTATCGATCGTCTAGCTCATGCCATCCATGCTCAGGAACTCTGGTCAAGAGTACCCCACATCTACGGTGTAGATAAACGAGTAGCACACTATCCTCTAGACCCTGACATGATGACGATGTTCCCCAATCTACAGCCACGGGCGCTACGGCTCGTCCTACATTTCTTGCCGGTTTACCGGTGCTATGTCTGCATATCACATATTTTACACTTAGTACCATATACATGTAATAAAAATATGAAATGCACCATAAAAATAGCAACTTAACAATTACCGTTTGGTCCCCATGCTTGCCTGAGCGAAAGTGGCAAGTCAGGATCTCCCTAATAGTTCATCCCACTATAAGGATAATCGTCAATCTAGAGGGGCATCTGATCCCAATGTGAAAAAAGCATGAGTTGGAACACCTGTCCGACTCCCCGTCCTCCTCTTCGTAGTAGCTGCCCCCAACGGTGGATCTTGGGCTCCTGTGGGCCCCCATATCGGATCTATACATGAGGAAGGATGGTGGGTATCTTCTTAAAGAAGAATGCGCACAATACTGTACCAAAAGCATAGTCATGGCTCAACTGCATAGACTTAACTATCGTTTCATTGATGACAACATCATCTCAGCCCACCCACAGTAGGTCCTAGCCAAAACACTCTCAACCAGCATCATCTGCCCACTAGTGATGTGGTGGAATGCATGGCTGCCCAAGACCCATAGCATAGCTGTGGAAACAACTTGTGTCTCTAGCTGATCTAAATCACCAATCGGGACAGTCGTGCCCTTCACATGCACATCCTGTGGATAATGATGCTCCAAAAACTCTGTAATGTTCCTCCGACAAGGAAACACTAGATGGATATCCCCCACCACTCTGAGGGGAGGGAGTCCGGTGAAGAAATAAATATCCTGTAACGTGAGCTCAATATTGTGCCCCTACATGACAAATACCTCATGGTCTGGATCCCAATAGCTCACAATTCTCAATAGCAAGGGCTCACCTACCCTCATCAATGGGTTCTCTACCAACTTGAGAACCCCATAGCGAGCCAATGCCTCTCGAACCCTCTGATCCATCTGAATCTCGGATCAGAGGGTATCCAAGTCTCACTCACACCAATTGATTTTTAACTCTGCCATGCCTACAAAACACCACATGTCCTGTTAGTTGAGAGAAGAAAACAATGGTCTACACTAATCAACCTACAACCCCCACCAAGCGAGCAAACCACCCCTCTTTTCAGCCCCAAATCGTAGTTTTATGCCCAGAAAGTGTGAGCTCGCAGGTTTTCACCTGTTTCCTGTGATCCAAATTGCACTTCTAGGCACAAAAAGTGTGATTAGACCATGAAGAGGAGAAAGGGTCTCCCAGGGAGTTTCCAGGAGCCAAAAATCACGAAATAAATAACTGAAATTGAAGAGATGAGTAAGGCCACCTACTTGAAAGTCGCAGATCTTGATTCTAATGGTCGATTTGTCTGCTATGATCTCCACGGGATTTAGGGCCTTTTCCTCCTCTCCAAATTTACCACAACTCACTTAAAAAATGAATTCCAATTGGAGGGAAAATGTCCTTTCATAGAAAAATCCACAATCTTTCTGTCGCCCGCCTTGACCAAATGATAGCTCAGCTTGACGAACCATCAACATCATTTGAAATCTCTCATCGAGTACTATAATGAATCTTTCTCAGGTTTGGATGATTTGAAACTTCACTAGGAAGCCATTTTTCCAAGAAGGGTCACTTTGTCACCTCTCAAAATCGAATTTCTTCATATGCGACACTTGTAATTTGGGGACCACCTTCCCTTGGAACTTGTCATCTCACGTGTCAATTTTCATCATATGTAACCATCATTTACTCATTTTTTCATGGTCCCCACTGAGCATATTCTGTGTGGCAACGTCATCGAGTCACCCTTGTTCAGAGCATCCGCGATGAGTCACCCTTGCATCCATGGAGTCTGTTTCATATCCCATTATATCATATCACAGTATTCCATCCATATTTTGATATCGTTCATCCTGTCTTGCCCATTTTGGCCTCCAGTCATACTGTAAGCATCCCATCCAGAGTTGAGTCAGTCACTGCCAGGTCAACCATGCACTTTATGCTTTGACAAGGGAATTCGTTTATTTGTCACTCAATCCCTCATTTTCCATTATACCTGGCGTCAGTCCATCAGTCACATTACTATTTTCCCTCATACCTTATTTGAGGATCCTCATTGCCTCACCTATCATGGGCCCTATTCTGTCGACATCAGCTCATTTATTCCATAAGAACGACCTAGAGGGCCGTGTATCTTGGTTCTAACTTCCATTCTTGTTCGGTACTTTGGATCGAGTAGAGGGACTCATTATTGCCCTTTGACTTGGTTGTTTGATGTTCGTGATCCATACACTCGATGGTCTAGTGATGCAGTAGATTGTACTAGTGGTTACTAGGAATTTTGATTATGGGAAGTATGTCGTTGCATTCTAGACTACTACATGGAGGGGAATTTTAAGACAATTTTTTAAGACAAAATAAATCTTTTGTCTTAAAATTTTCAATATGATGTGCTAGTAAAAAAGGTAAAGGATTAGAGGTTCGTCTTTACGCTATTGATGGTTTCTTCGGGAAGTAGAGTGATCGAGGTTGATAACAACTAATGGGATTTAGGGTGATGGAGGCTGAAAAAAGAGGTGTGCATCGTGAGAGGAGCGATGGAGGCACTTTCGAAGAATGTTAATGGGTGGTGGAGTACTTTTCGGGGTCTCCATCGATTGTGTTTTAATATGTGTTTTTTTACCGTTTTATTTATTTTGAATGCTATTTATATACATTGGTTGTTGTTATTAGCAAATTTTTTTGCTAGATCGGCAACATGGATTAGATTCACTTGAAGGATTGTTGAAAAATGTGGAAGGAAATTCTCAATTTGATTTTACCTTGATTAAATTGAGAAAATTTGAATTTCCACATCAGCAAACAACTTGGATGCAATTAGTTTGTATGACATGGTTTGTGTCACCCATTTTACTCAATCAATTCGAGTTGAAGGAGTTAGAGTTCAGTTAAGCATGTGTGATTTCTAATTTGTAGCAGTCAAAGTCAATTATCTCAAGTTGTTTTCAGTTAAACTAGGTCTAACTATTGGAGGAACTAGTAGAAGGCTAGTTGTGCAGTGAGACTTTAGTCAAATGCAATGATCATCTAGTTAAGTGATCAATCATCCCAAAATTGCTAGTGCATGCAAACAATTCAGGTTCCCCAGCTATGGTGGAGATTCCAAGGTAGTTTAATATTAGTTGTAGACTAGTCTTGAGCGTATAGGTGTTGCATGTAGTCACATGATCAACCTTAGGAATTGTGCAATTTATTTTGGAAAAAACCTAAATAATAGGGGCCTAATTTCTCAAGGAATTGCACAAGGAAATAGGGGCTCAGGCAGAGGTAGAAATTGACAAAGTTTGGGTTTGAGCTTCTTAGTGATCAGAGGGATAGGTTATTCACTTACGGGTTGTGCACAGTTGAGTAAATCAATTGTAATACATCTATATTCATAAGATTGATGCAAGTAGGCATTCGAGTTATTATAAGATTGCTTTCCCCACGAAAAATATTCTGTGCATGTATTTTATTTCTTATTGCATGTCTGAATTTTTTGTTCTAAATTGTGAATTAACTTTCGTAGAGTAGTAGAGTAGGTCTGTGTCTTATGATTTTGAACAAACTTCATGATGAGTTGCAAATCTACACCATAATTTCTACATCATATCATAGCAGGATTCACATTAAAGCATGAATTTCGAATTTGTTTCTCAGGAGGTTCGAATTTGTAGTTCATTGTAGCAAGATCTCTTAGGAACTAGAAATATGACCTTCAACGGGCTGAGGCTAGAGTATTCCTTAGAAGGCAACTCTAATTTCATTGACTGCAAGGATCACATGGAGGAGGTATTCGATCACAATGGAATGCTAGAATACATCAAGAGAGATGTTACAAAACTAGGAGAATCTAATGCCCAAAACCTTGCTCAGTCGAAGAAAGTTGTAGCCAAGGTGTCGATAATAATATTGGAGGGAGTACGAGACCACATTGTCAAAAATCTCCATGGGAAAGAAAATCCTTATGGAATGTGGTAGGCACTCACAAATCTGTTCTAGAATAGTAGTGACCACAGAAAGTTGGTGCTCAAGGATAAACTTTGAAATATCAAGATGTAGAAGAATGACTTTACCCTGCAATATCTAAGGAGGTTCACACAAGTTCATGATGAGCTTGCAGGAGTTGGTGTTACTCTTTACAAGGATGACTTGGTAAGAATATCCCTTCTGGGCCTTCCCAAGATTTGGCATACCTATCAAGATTAAGTGAACGGGAGGGAGAAACTACCGAATTGGGAACACTTATGGTACGATTTGGTACAAGAGGAAATAAGGAAAAATACTAGAGATGGGACCTCATCCAAGGGCAAGGATAAAGAAAAGTTTGCATTGGTTGGAAAGGGAAAGAAGGGAAAAGCGGAAGAAATCTCAAACCAAACCATAATCCAACCAAGGGAGAAAGAAGAAAGATTTGTCAAAATTAAATCCTTCCATTGTCGCGAATACGAGCACTATGCCATGAAGTGCCCACAGAAAGAGGCAAGTGAGAAGACCTTAGGAGGAGCAATGGGTGAAGCCTTGGATTCATAGTTCAACCTTGACTTTACCCTTATCGCATGCATGTCCAACATAGTGATGGGGAGTGTGTGGTACTAGGACTCAGGTGCATTGTTCCACATGACAGGGTGTAGAGACATTTCAGTGACTTGGAGGAGAAAGATCTCCATATGTACGTCAAGATAGGGGATGATGGAAGGTACGACATGACCAATATTGGTACAGTCAACTTTCATAGGGAATCAGGCTCCCCTCTTAGGCTCAAGGATGCCATGTTTGTTGTAGGCCTAAAGAAAAATCTCATCTCTGTTGCAGTTTTGGAAGACTGTGGTTATGACGTGATCTTCAACAAAGGAAAAACATTCTTGAGACACATAGCCACGAGACAAGTGAAGAAGATCGAGGTTTGTGTGAAGAATCTATATAAGTTAGATGTGGAAGATTGTGTTGCATTAAAAACTAAGGAAGAGAAAGTGCAGGGCCATGATGTAGGTGAACTTTAGCACATAAGCCTTGGCCATTTGCATCATGGCACCTCGAATAGTATACAACAAATATCCACTAGCCTCCCTAAAGGAGCACTTGAGCAGTAGGATGTATGCAAAGGATGTACCTTAGGGAAGTACATAAAATCCAAATTTCATGATCGGGACAACAAAGCGCATGCAGTCCAAGAAAGATCCACTTTAATGTCTGTGGACCTTTCTTTATAGCCTCCACTGCCCGACAAAAATATTTTGTCCTTTTTATTGATGACTTCTCACATAAGTGTTGGATCTCTTCATGCAGAAGAAAGATGGGACATTCTCCAAGTTCATAGAATTCAAGGCATTGTTTGAGAAAGAAACCAACAAGAAGGTGAAGGCTCTCTGGAGCAATAATGGAGGTGAGTATGTGTTGAATGAATTTAAAAATTAATTTGTGAAAGAAGGTGTTCGACGAGAGTTGACAACACCCCACAACCCACATCAGACTAGGGTGGTTGAGAGAAATATCCATAGCATTTTGGGAGAAACAAGGGTGATGTTGCATGACCAAGGCCTACCTTTGCATTTGTGGGTTGAGGCATGGAATACAACAGTTTGTTTGCAGAACTGAAATTCTGATCGGATTCTTGGCATGATATCACACCGAAGGAGGCTTTCTCAGGAAGAAAGCTGGATGTGTCACACTTCAAGATTTTTGGAGCCTCTGTTTACTGCCATGTCTCCGAAGAATCAAGGAAGAAGCTTTAGTCAACGACAAAATCCAGGGTATTTGTGGGTTACACAAAAACTCCCCACAACTAACATGTGTACTTTCCATCGCTCATAATGATAGTTATGTGAAGGGATGTAAATTTTGATGAGGAGAAATCTATGTGGTGCTCTCTTGAGAAGGAGCTTTAGATGCCAAAAAAAGATGAGATTTAAGCTCAAAAAGAGGAACCTCAACAAGTTGTCGAGCAACCACAAATTGTGGAGCAGAGAGTGGAGACATTCACTAAAGTAAAACTTCCAGAGAAGGCAGAAAAGAACTAAGGAAGTTGATAGACTTGTGCAACATGTGAGGGAGAATGTGGGATATCCTTCAAATTTGCGTAAGCAAAGGAGGTCACTTGAGAGGTACGCTGGTGACATGGCTCTTATGACTGAGCTTATAGAGATTGAGCCATCCTATTTTGAGGAAGAAATAGAGAAACTTGTATGGGTTGATGCAATGGTGGAGGAATATGAATCCATTGCAAAGAACCGTGTTTGGGAAAAGATCCCAAGAACAACATATAAATCAATAGTGGGTTTGAGATGGATCTTCAAGGTGAAGCAGGCAACAAATAGAAGAATAGGGAAGTATAAGGACATATTTGTGGCCAAGGGGTGCTCTCAAGTTGAAGGAATTGACTATGAGGAGACATTTTCTCTTGTAGTAAGGTACTCATCCATTAGATCAATTCTTCGTCTCACTACATAGATGGGGTGGAATATCCACTAGATGGGTGTAAAAACAACATTTCTGAATGGGGTTATTAAGGAGGAGGTGTACATAGAGTAACAAAAAGGTTTTGAGACATTTGATCAAGAGTCTCATGTGTGCAAACTCAAGTGAGCACTGTATGATCTCAAGCAAGCACCTTGTGCTTGGTACACCAAGATCAATAGTTATCTCACCGGTTTGGGCTTCACCATAAGTGAACTAGATGTAAACCTCATCACGTATGGATAGAAGGTAAATTTATTATTATTGTCTTATATGTTGATAATTTTATTTTAACTAGTGATGAGACATTGATCATATCTTGCAAGGAGGACCTTGCAAGGGAATTTTAAATGAAGCACATGGGTCTCATGCACTACTTTCTTGGGTTGGAAGTATGACAAGGTGATGGGTAATTATTTGTCTCTCAAGGCAAGTATGAAAATGAGATACTACAGAGATTCTGCATGGAGAGTTGTAAACCCATGGAAACACCTCTAACGAACAACTAGAGGAAGGAGGATGCCACTTCAAATGAAGTGGATGCTACCATTTATCGACAACTAGTGGGTCCACTCATGTATCTTCTGAACACATGACCAGATATGTATTGTGCAGTCAACAAGCTAAGACATGCTATGGTTAGGTCAACCAAACTATTTTGGAAGGCAACTAAGCATGTTTTACGATACCTCACAGGCACTACCCAGTTTGGGCTATGGTATAGACAAGCAGAGGGAGTGAAGTTGTACGGCTTCACAGATGTAGGTTGGGCACGAAGTCCATTAGAACGAAAGAGTACATCAAGTATAATGTTTAGTGTTGGGTTTGTAGTTGTTTCTTGGTACGATAGGAAGTAAAGATCTGTGGTGCTCAGCTAGACAGAAGCATAATACATGGCTACAAGTCAGGAAACATGTGAGGCAATATGGATGAGAAAGATACTTGTTGGACTATTTGGTCAGATGATGGCTCCAATTGTGATAATCAGAGTTACATTAATCTCTCTGAGAATCTTATATTTCATGATCAATCCCGTTAGCTCCTGCTGCAGCAGGTATTCATATTTCATGATTGGCATTTCACAGGCCAAATATGTTGTACTTTGCTTGCTGCAATGCTCCATATTTTCTCAAACAGTCTCCACATGAAGAAGGCTACTTCAAGATTCATTCAATTGCCTTCAAATTTTGTAAAGTTTTCCTGGTATCGCTATTGTTAGTTAAAGGGAGGTCCAAATAGTTTAATCTTGGTTTCCCTAGGTTTAAATTTCATGTTTTAGAATATAGAGATTGTAAGTCTGTCCAAACAGTTTAATCTTGGCAAACTCTTAGATAGGTAGAGAAGCAGAAGAGTCCAACAATTTAATCTGGGCTCTGGAAGAAATAAGGGTAGTATGTAGATAGGAAAGCATCAAAAGAAAAATGTATGATGGGTTTGCAAGTCTAAGTGCACCCCCAAGCAAAAGAAGAAAAAATGCTAGGCAAGTAGGCTGGGTAGGTAGTTCTGATGCTGTTGAATTGCTGACCAGTTCCAAGTTTTCAGGTATTATATCATGCAGAACATAATCAACAATGATTTGTAAGTAAAAGGCTCAAATGAGGTATAACTGACTCCCCTCCTCTGTTTTCCCCAATTATTAACTAACATCCCCAAAAGAGGTCAAGATCTGCTTAACACCTCTTAAATTCATCATCTTCATCACTCTAGCTTGAGTAAAGATCTGCTTTACTCAAACTTGTTCCATATCTTCTGCTGAAGTATGGTCCTTCCCCCTTGTAACAGCCTAAGTTCTCCCGAACTTAGCGCTTTCTTTCCATCTCCATATTAGCCACTAACATTATTATTTAGCTCCCTATTCTTCCCGTCCCCTTATTAATATTAAGTAAATTCCCCTATATAATATCCCTCCCCCCTGGTTGAAAAATAACCATATCAACTCCCGGGAATTGTTCAGCTTATCAGAAACTAAGCAAGAACCCCGACCTCCAAAACCACCTTCCAGATACTATGGACTCCTTCCAATGTATAAAGTTCCCTCGAGGTAGTTGGACCCCTTCCGAAACCTCATATGACCTTCACACCCACTTACTTACCTTTTCGCCTCAAAGTCGTTTTCGCGTCGCAACCTCACCCTCTCACATTCATGCAAACATTGCCCATCCGTCCCCTGCCGATGCGATGTTGCGATATCGGCGATCGGCGATCACAAACGCCGAATGTCCAATCCATTCACCTCTCCATCTTCGCTGATGTGATATCGTGATATCGCATATCGACAGTCGCAAGCGCCAAATGCCCAACCCAATGATCCCCCTTTTTTTTTTGCCAACGCGATATCGCAATATCGCATCAGAGTCTCTTCACCACAGTCCATCCAGTATCTCACCACGTCGCGCTGTACTAGGGACCCACAGCTGACGTCATCCGCCGTACAGCCGACGCCATGCTTACGTCAGCAACCAAAAAAGCCAAAAAAGCTTCACGCAGGAAGAAAAGTCGCATTTCGGAGCTCTAGATCAAGAAACAGAGGCTGTTTCCAATGCGCGAATAGCACGAAGCGCTATTAGCACATTGCTACGGGAAATAAGCCATTTCGAGGAATCTTCAGGGAATCTTCTGATTGCCGAGCCCACTGCGCGCCGAAAGAGCCCAAAAATCGCCCAATCGTGCCAAAGGATCCGGTTTGAAAACAGCAGCAGATCATTCACAGAGTTTAAAGTGTATCAGATCAAATCAGCAGGTATCAAGCGTGTCAAAGAGTATCAGTCAATGACGGAAACCATCAATGTAGCCGAAAAGTGTATCAGAGAGTATCTTGAGCAGCGGCCCAAAGCAAGAGAAAATTGAATATCTTCCAGCAGGTTCACAAAAGGAGAGCGAAACCACTTGAAGCTCTGAAATCATAATAATTGCACATTCAATTCGCACCAAAGTCGAACTGCAGCCCCAAAGCACATTCACTCCAGCAGCACCGCATCTGGTCCCCAAGGGCCACCTTGTCACCTGTTCCGATCCAGCTGCCCCCAGCGCAGCCAAAAAGATTTACTTGCATTTAATTCCAGCAGCATTTAGATTTTTGAAGAGTTCTAAGCAGACCTGTCAAGGTCACTTGTAATGATATCTTTCCGATATTTTGTTTATAAATACCACCCTAAGCGATATTGTGAAGGGTTGGTTGGTTGGTAGTAGTATTTTTTGGTCAATTTTGTTTCCAGCATTTCTCTGAGCAAAGACTCGCACTGTAACTGTTATATGTTTCCATAATCAAAGATTGCTGAAAGCATGGATTGCGAAACGACTTGATGTTTTCTCTTGGCCAAGAAATGATCACGGAATTCCTATGTCTCTGCATGATCCAATATTTTTTTTTCTTCCCTGTCTATTTTATGTTTTTATCACCTTTCTGCCTTTCTAAGTTGTAGGAAAAAAGAATAGCTTAAGATTTGTTTCATTACACCTTAAGTTCAATTTCTGCACTTTTCGATGTTTTCTTCAGAAATGGCTATGATCTTGTATTCTTAAATGATCTGGTTTACCCCGTTTCTTCCACATATGAGTGCATGTCTTTGGAATTCTTAACTACTCTAGGATCCCACTCATCCACTTCTCCTCTTTGTTAGCATGATGAAATGATTCTCTATTGCCTTTCATCCCTGATGTCCATTCCGTACTTTCAGCAACCCGAATATTGTATCCTGTGTGGCTATCCCGCTCCGTATCCCCTTGTGACCAAGAAAACACTCGCACGCCTCAATCTGTGACTCCATGCCCAATGGTTCGAAACTTATGACACCTTACTGTGCCTCTTTATTCAATAATCCTACCTTCCTTCCAATCACAGTCAACATTCCCTTGAAGTCAGAAAGCTAGCCTAACATCATCAACTAAGGTTGAATCTAGATCAACTGAGGTTGAATCTATAGGAGAGAGCCCTCTCCGATTGCAGGTGGGCTAGAACCTGCAATCAGAAGATTGGTTTGTGGTTACCTCGGCCGTATCCCTACTAGGAGCATAGGGACAACCTGAGTGATAACAGAACCCAGAACACTGCAACAACAAATAGAAGTAGCTAAAGTATATTTTATGGTGTATATGCTACTTCAATGTGTTGAACCTATGTACATATGTTGTTTTCTCAAGGTGAACCTAAATATAGATCTGCAAATAAAATTTAAGATGTATACGCTATTTTGATATACAGAACTAGCATGTATATGCATCTTTTCTAAGGTGAACCTGCATACAAATCTATAAATGGTGATTTAAACTTTACAACAATTCTAGACATTAGTTATACCCACATCATCATATTTACAGATTACAACATGCATCAATTACTTAGATAAAAGATCACAAACCACACAAAGATACTTCTCTTTAAGCCTTAAGATCTTGACGCATCATTAGATCTTATCCTTCATCAAATGCTAAGGTTCATCCTTGATTTAGATCTAGCTATGCACCATAACCCAATAACTTGTATTCTGGATCTTTCTCTTCATTAGATATTCAATATTTGAGTGCCTTTGCCTAATGATCTTCTCCTCCTTTTATAGTCTTAGGCCTTACTCAACACCATGGTCCAAAAATACTTAGAACCAATACCTTGGATCAAATACCTGGGGTCAACACTTCAGAAAAGATACCTTGGACCAATACCAAGGATCACAATACCATGGACCAAATACCACGGACCAAAACTGAGTTTCCCAACATGTACACACCTTTCCTTCCATGAAAGTGTGTGTGTACACTATACGTACCTTTCAGTTTGGTAACCCACATGTACACATGACTTAGTCAATGGGGAAACGGCGCATACATCTCTTTCTTCATTCTGTGAGTCTGAGTTGTGATCTTTCATCTGAGTGAGTTGCCATCAAGGACAACACCTGTGTCATAGTGCCAAATCTGTGTCATAATGCCAACAATCTCCCCCTGAGTACACACTGAATGCTCTGATATGCTGAAGAGTGTTGATTGAGCTTCATGCTCAAGTCCATGCTCCCCCTGAAGATAAGCAAGGTCTGCAAAAAGATGTTCTAAAAGAATAACATGACTTTATACAACATAAATGACTTTCCTATCATCAATGGCTCATACATACATCCATCTCCCAACCAAGTATATTATTAGAAGTATATGCTCCCCTTGTTCCAGATGATCACTATCAAACCCATATCAGACTCCTTTCATCCTAATTCTGGCCCAATTTGTTTCTTCAAGCCAACATATATGCGACTGTATCCACAGAAACCAGCGTATGTATGCAGATATACTTCATGGAACTCACGTATAGCCACTTTTCTTCGAAACATATAATTTTTAACCACAAGATGATGCATCAACTACTCCCAACTTTTGTCTGAGATATTGAAATGTCTCTTTGGGCAGTGGTTTGGTGAATATATCAAAAACCTATTATTTGGAGGGAACATACTCCAATTTGACATTTTGTTCAAGCACTTGTTCACGTACAAAATGATATTTGATGGGTATGTGCTTGGCCTTGGAATGCATGATTAGATTCTTTGAAATACTGATTACACTTGTATTATCACATAGAACGAAGATGGGTGGAATACATGTGATCTGAATGTCTTGCAATGTTTTCATCATCCAAAGGAGTTCTGTGCAGCAAGATGCAACAACCACATATTCTCCTTCAACTGTAGATAATGCAATTGAACTTTGTTTCTTGCTAAACCAAGACACTAATCTAGAACCCATATAGAATGCATCAACACTAGTGCTTTTCTGTCATCAATGCTTCCTTCCCAATCTGCATCTGTATATGCATGAAGTGTAAGATTTGTATCTCTAGGATACCATAAACCAAAATTCTATGTTCCTTGAAGATATTTGAAAATCCCTTTGACTGCCTAAAGGTGTGATTCCCTTGGATTAGCTTGGAATCTTCCAACTATTCCTACTGCATGCATGATGTCTAGTCAGGAACCTATTAGATAAAGCAGACTGCCAATCATAGATCTGTAGGTTGGTTGATGTACTACTACTGATTCATCATTTGAGCTGAGACTACGTCCTGTTACCATAGGGGTACATACTAGCTTAGAATCTTCCATGTTGTATTTTTTCAAGATCTACTTGAGATACTTGGTTTGTGATAGAGAAATACCATCTTTATTTTGTTGAACTTGTAGACCAAGAAAATATGTGAGCCCACCAAATAGGGACATTTCAAATTCTTGCTGCATTACCAAAGCAAAGTTTTGACTCATGGCTTCTTTATTGCTACCAAAAATGATATCATCAACATACACAACAAGTTTAGCAATTTATTATTGTCAATCTTTGTATATAGATTGCTATTAGCTGATCCTTTTGAAAAACCTTGTTGATGAAGTTATTTTTTAAGATAGTAATACCAGGCCCTTGGAGCTTGTTTTAGACCATAGAGAGCCTTTTTGAGTCTGCATACAAGTTTTGGTTCATTTCCAAGGCTGAATCCATCTGGTTCCTCGATATATACTTCTTCTTCTAAGTACCCATTAAGAAAGGCAAATTTTACATCCATTTGGTATACTTTGAATTTCTGAAAACTAGAAAGAGCAAGGAACATTATCATGGCTTCAAGTCTAGCAACAAGTGCAAAAGTTTGTTCAAAATCTATACCTTCTTGTTGAGCGTATCCTTTACAAAACAAGTCTGGCCTTGTTTCTAATAACTTCACCATTTTCATTCAACTTGTTTTTGAATATCCATTTGGTTCCTATGATATTCTTATCATGAGATCTAGGAACTAATTCCCAAGTATTATTCTTTTCAATTTGCTCAAGTTCTTCATTCATGGCCTTGACCCAACATTCATCTTTACATGCTTCATTTACATTTTGAGGTTCGATGTAGGAAAGCAATGCTAAATAGCTTGAAGCTTCTATAATAGTTCTTGTCTACACACCTACCTCTTTCTGTCCCAAAATTTGAGTCTCTAGATGATTTTTCGAAACACAGCTGGATGGAGTCTTTTCTTCTACCATTATCTGTTCTTCTGGTGCTTCACCAGTTTCTTCTTCAGAATTAGTCTGACTTGATGTGGAAGGATAATCCTCATCTTCTCCACAATCTTCAGTTTTTACCTACTTTGGATTTTTGCATGCTTAATCAACCACAACATCAATACTTTCAATAATTTTCCCAAGTATTTTATTATAACACATATATCCTTTACTCCAGTAAGAGTAACCAAGGGGAATGCCTTCATCTGCTCTGGCTTCAAACTTGCCAAGTTTTTTATCAGTCCTTTTGATGTAACATTTTCTTCTAGAAACTTTGAAGTATTTTATGGTAGGAGTCTTACCATACCAAATTTCATGTGGAGTTTGAGTGTTTTTTACCCAAACATTTTCTTTGTTGAGAATAGTGATGGCAGCGAATGCAGCTTCACCCCAGAAGGTTGCAGGAGTTACAGACTCATCCAGCATATTACAAGCCATTTGTTAATAGTTCTTTTCATCATTTCTACAACTCCATTTTGTTGAGGAGTCCTTGCAGCAAGGAATTGCCTTTTTATTCCATGTTCTTCACAAAAGTCAAAGAATTCATCTGAGGTAAATTCCCCTCCTCGATCAGATTTGAGACATTTGATTTTGCGATCTGATTCATTTTCAACTAGGGCTTTGAAGGCTTTGAATTTTTCAAATGCTTCATCTTTATGCTTTAGAGGCCCTATCCAACACATTCTGGAAAAATCATCAATGAACAATATAAAGTATTCCTCTCCACGAGGTGACTTTTTCCTTGATGGACCACATAAATCTGTATGAACAAGTTCAAGAGGCTTACTAGTTGATCCTTCCTTTTTAGGGAATTACGACCTGGTTTGCTTACAAAATTGACATGATTTGCATATTGTATTTTCTGGAATGCTGATATCAAGAAGATCACGAACAACCTGGAATTTTATTGCTTTTCTTATTTGAGCGAAGCTTAGATGCCCCAATCTTCTGTGCCATAGCCAATATTCATCATTTTTGCTTAGATAGCACTGTTGTTTTCCTCCCTTGAGTATAGATAAGTTGTTTGGATTTCTTATACCTTTGATCACGGTTTCTCCTGTATCAAGCTCACAAGCAACACATCCATTGGATTGAAATACTGCTTCATTTCCTTGATACACATTTGACTGACACTCAATAGGTTATGCTTTAGACCATCAACATACATAACATTCCCATCTTTAACTTTTTCTTTGAAAAGAATAGAACCTTTACTTTTTATGACAACAAGAGTGTCATTTCCAAATGAGAACTTCTTTTCCTTTTCTAAGGCATTATATGACTGAAGTTTTTTTTATCATCTGTCATGTGTTTCGAGCATGCACTGTCGATGTACCACTGATTTTCTGTTCCTTCTGTATATAGGGCTATACCACATCTTTCTATTTGTGTTACTTTCTTCCTCCATATTTTGGGATTTAATGAATTTTTCTCCTTCTAAGATGTTTTCCGAAATTTACTCCTGCATTCATATTCTTCGTGACCAAAGTTGTTGTAGATATAGCATTCTATTTCATTTTCAAGAAGAGAAATATTATTGTAGGTCTACTTCATGATCCCCATCACATTACTTTAGTTTTGTGCTTCTCTATTCATGATGGTGTTGTAAGCAACACATTGAGCAGCTTTGTGTCCAAAGTTATGAGATGAAAAACATTAGCCATTAAAGAAGTTCCTGCGATTATCAAATCTACTAACTTGGTGATTGTAGTTGTTGCTTATTCTTGAAACAGATTGAGTATTATTTACCTGAGGTTGGTTGTAGCTTCTATTTATCCTTGAAGTAAATTGAGCCCGATTTACCTAGTGATCTGCTTTATGCCTTTGCTATTGATTGTCAAACTATTCACTCCTCTTTGCTGCATCAAGATAGCTTTTAGTGGAGGTTGATGGCTTCTGTGCTTGGGATGCTTCTTTAGTATATCCAAGACCTGTCTTTATCAGAGGAGAATGCTACACTTTGATAATTTCATTTAGGGTTTCTGATCCTTTAGCAAATCTAAGATTGAAAGCTTTTATTTTCTCAATATCCTTTCTTAAACCCACAATTTCACATTCTAGTTTTTTATTGTGTTTTTCTCTTTCAGCAAGTTGGAATGTGAGAGTATCTATGATCATATTATTTTCTTATAAACAAATTTTGAGTTTAGATATTTCTTCATAAAGGTCATCTTCATCTAAAGCATGCAAGAAATCATCATCTTCAAAAGCTATCAGAAGTCTATAGTCATTACTATTTTCATCTTCATCACTATTTAATAAACCATTACAATCTTCATGTGTATAGTAGCTCTTCTTACTTACATGTTGTTTTCTATTCCATTTTGTTGATTCCTTACCTTTACCAAGCTTATCTTTATGGGAATATTTGAAAGGTAGTTTACCTATGAATCTTCCACAACCCCGTTGAAGGTTCTTAACTAAGTTTGCTTCTTCCTCTCCTTTTGAAATATGTCTTGATTCATTGAGTTCTTCTCTTCTTGAAGCTTTGAATGTGGCTTCTCTCATATATGATGGACCTCCTTTTCTCATTTTGAAATCAGTTAAGATTTCATGCAGCTATATCATAGTAATACTCTGAAGATCCTGCTTTTCTTCTATGGTAGAAACTTTTGATTCAAAATTAGTAGACAAGGATCTTAAAACCTTTTCAACTAAAGTAACTTATTTTATCTCTTCACCCAATTTCTTCATGCAATTAACAATCTCATCTATACGTAAGAAGTAACTAGCTATACTTTCATCATTGTGCATTTTGAGAGTTTCATATTGAATTCTGAGAGATTGCAGTTTTGCACGTTTTACCTGATTGTCTCCTTCATAGCTTAGAACGATCTTGTCCCATATTTCTTTGGCGGTTTTGAGCTACATAACTTTGAAAAATTCTGATTGTGACAGACTCCCTAATAATGTATTGACAGCCTTGGCATTGGTTTCATATTGCTTCTTACCTGTCGTATCTGTAGGAATTGTTGATGGAAAGGTATATCCTCCTTCCACGATTTCCCAGACATCTGTTCCAAGAGATTGAAGATAGGTTGTAGTCCTTACCTTCCAATAAACGAAGTTGCTCCCATCAAAGATTGGTGGTCTAATGGATATCTCTCTTTCGTAGTTACTCATGATGATAGATCTTCCTTCAAGCGATCAAGCTTCTTCTCAAGGACCTGCTCTGATAACAATTGTTGGAAATAATACTGAGAGGGGGGGGTTGAATCAGTATTAGCAAGTCAATAATATTTCATTTCCATAGTCATATTCAAATACGTTACTTCAGTTAATGGAACTTGCATGTATACGCCACTGTATTTAAGGCAACTAGTGTATATCTTGCAAATTTATGATTCAGTTAATTATCATATGTTGATCTTTACTCAGTGCATCAGAACCATATAAATAATAACCAGGTGTAGTAAAACAGAACAGACAATCACACACACATGAACACAAGATATAAGGTGGAAACCCAATGTGGGTGAAAACCACCTGTTGTAATCGTCTCTATCTTCTTTTTAATAAGAAACTTCTTTTTACAATTTTTGTACTACTGTAGTCTTATACCAGTACGCAGGTTTCTACCTACAGAAAGCTACAACCTTCTCTCGTTCTCCAACTTCTCTTGGAAGGGAGCTACAACCACCCTAGCTCTTGTACTAGCTGATATGTTTACTAGTACGTAGGTGCCAGTCTACAGAAGGCTACAACCTTTTCTTTTCTTCCAGGGACCACGTTTCATAAATTTTCAGACTGGATCCATCAATAACATCATTCAAGCATCTAATACATCTGCATCAATCAATCTCCTTTGCACCAACCACAACCGAATCAATCAATCACTTTTCAAAATGCTATAACCAGAATACAGTAACCAGAACCCAGAACACTGTAACAACATCCAGAAGTAGCTAAAGCATATTTTATGAGGTATACGCTACTTCAATGTGTCGAACCTACGTGCATACGCACTTTTCTCAAGGCGAACCTGAGTACAAATCTGCAAATCAATTTTAAGATGTATACGTTGTTTTGATATGCAGAACCAACGTGTATATGCGCCTTTGCTAAGGTGAACCCGCGTATAGATCTATAAATGATGATTTAATCTTTACAACAATTCCAGACTTCATTTATACCCAGATCATCATAATTATAGTCTACAACATGCACCAGTTATTTAGATAAAAAGATCAAAACACAGAAAGATACTTCACTTCAAGCTTTAAGATCTTGACCCGTCATTAGATCTTATCCTTCCTCAAGTGCTAAGGTTCATCCTTGATTCAGATCCAGCTGTGCATCATAACCCAATAACTTGTATTCTAGATCTTACTCTTCATTAGATATTCAATACATGAGTGCCTTTGCCTAATGATCTTCTCCTCCTTTTATAGTCTTAGGCCTTACTCAATACCATGGACCAAAACCACTTAGAACCAATACCTTGGACCAAATACCTGGGGTCAACACTTCGGACAAGATACCTTGGCCCAATACCATGGATCAAAATACCATGGACCAAAACTATGTTTTCCAACATGTACGCACCTTTCCTTCCATGAAAGTGCATGTGTACGCCATACGCGCCTTTTGGTCTGCAAACCCACATGTACACGCGCCTTTGTCAATGAGGAACCTGCGTATGCCTCTCTTTCTTCATTCTGAGAGTTTGAACTGTGATCTTTCATCTGAGTGAGTTGCCATCAAGGACAACACCTGTGTCATAGTGCCAAATTTGTGTCATAATGCCAACATTATCTGCATCACATTAATACCAAAAATGTCGATCATGCACAAACAACCACATGTAGTGGAAAAACTCTACAAAACTCAAACCATAAAATCGTTAAACAATAGCATGAAAGTAACAAAGCCCATGGTGCTACAAGATGTACATCAAGATACACAAAAAATTAAATGAAAATTCATTTAGTAGGAGGGGGCTCAATCACAAAAATACAAGGTAGAACCCCATCCAATCACCATGGAATTCTCAGTGGATAGCAACTCACATCTGGTACCACTAGTCTTAGGTGGTTTAGGATCTTTTGAGATAGCAAGGGCCAAATTCGGAAACTATTTGTCATGAATATAAAGGGAGTGAGGTGGGAGTGAGGAAGGTTGTGAACATGTTCGCTCTACTTTCTAATTCATCTTCCAACTTAATGATGGTTGTTCCAATGAAATTGTGCTAAGGCGGTTTGAGACAAGTCATGTAGCTACAAACTCAATATGCAAGGGACCTCAACTAAAAACTCTAATAACCACTACAATTTGTCCATATCTATCCTAGTTTTTTGGGTCCACATTATGATTTATAAGGATAAGTTAGAACATGTCAGTGCACCATCATGCAAAGAACAAGTGCAAGAAGGGTGGTGCTTTATTAAAAGTGGCATACTTATGCTTCCTTTAAATAATGTATATCACTTAAATTTACACAAGCAACCATGATGCAATTAATTTGATAGCCCATGGTAGAGCATATTTCAATGTGACAGAAGTTGAGAGACATGAATGGTAGAGGGAATTTGCCTAGGCCCACACAAAATTGGTTAGAAGACAAAAAAAAATAGTTGTATTTTATGGTCTCATCTCACGTACATTGGGCGCAATGCAAGTTTTGAACTCCAAATATTTTTCTTGATACAGAACCTAGGCCATGATTAGAAACCATGCAAACCTTATATTTTTTTATCCCAAGAGTGACTTACAAAGGCCCTTGAACCTAAATAACAAAGTGTTTTCCTCATACTTTACCTATTATAGACTATTAAATGATACTTATAACAAGGAATTAGGGTAGGGATATTTGTGTCCAAGGATTGGCTTTTATTTGTTGAAGGTTGCCACATTACCCCACTTTCGTTCCCTCGATCAAATTCATGGACTTTGCAAGTTAATTCTAAGCACATAAACCATTGATATTAGGCATTAAATCCACTCATTAAACTAAAATGTTGCCTAATATTTGTCCATGGAAACCATTTCTTAAGATGAAATTAATATCACTTTATTAGATGGTTTTAATTAGCTTTACAGAATAATGAATGAAATATAATTTCCATTAAAAAGCATTGTAAACTTTGGTTTGGTGGAGGAATGTTGCATGCAGTCTTCAAAGGATCAAGTTAGATGAATAAATATATTTTATAGTTGTATATACACATGTTCCTCTTCCTTCCTCTTATTTTTAGATTACAATATATAACTGGAGGTATAGAATTTTTGGAATTTGTCATGCACCCAAAAGAATAGAATTCTTAGAGGCACCACTCCAAATGACCTCAAGTGATTTCATATTGTCAACAAGTATTATAATCATAAAAGATTGTGTCACAATGAAGTATTAGAGGAATTTTTTACCTTGGTACAAATAATTGTAACATTTATTATTGACTCTCTTAGAATAATTTGGAACCCTTTTTGGTTGGAAATGCATGACACCAATACCCTTGAGTATACAAGATGTTCAAGTAACAACCCCTTCAAGGTAGTGGTAATACTTTAACGACTTGGTCACTTGTAATAGTGAAGAGACTCTAACACTTAAATGAGATGGTGAATGATAGCAACATAGGAGGGTTTCTATTGAGGATTTGAGGTTTCTATTGAGGATTTGAGGTTTCTATTAGGATTTAAGATGGCAATGCCAAGAGCATACATTTTAGAGTCCTTCAACTGGTAATACTCCTAACAATTGATTGGTATGAACCAAATCCATGTCCTATCCAATTTCCAAGCAAATCGTGGGTTTTAAAACCCTACACTTTCTTTGCACATTTGGACAAAATGTCCAACACCCCTCCAAACCCTCTCGACTCGCCCATGCTCCATGCATACATGCACTTCGTTGTGAAGCCACATGCCCTCCCTTAATATCATTGATGTCCCTACAAAGGCTTGCAATCAATTGATCCACGGATTAGATTCTCTCTCGCACAAGGGTTACATATTCCACATATTCTTAAGGCTAATTTTACTATAATATAAAAATATCACAATTATAGGTAACCTCTCCAACTAGTCAAGGTCATTTTCGAGCCCATTCCTATTACACACGAAGGTAACTTTAAGGAATTTTCAAGGGCCCTTATTGAGTCCCATATACATTTTAGAAATTAAAATCACATAAAATCATTTTCATTATTTAAACCTCTTTATATATGTAGAGGATAATCCAAGTGAAGTTAATTGACCATGCCATGCATATAATTACATGTTTATGCCTCCATAATTATAACATCTATCACGGTCCTCAAAAGAGTCAAATTGAAGTTATAAGGCCAATTACCCCATCATAGGCAAGTTTTGAGTGAGATCCATCACTTATCTTAATTTTGATAAATTTAATCACTTAATCCCAATACAAATTAACTAAAGATATTAGATTAAAAACTTAATGGTTAAGGAACAAAGTCCTTATGATTTTCTTGCCAGCTGAAATAAAATGCACACATATATCCTTCTGGACTTATGATAGCTCAATAAAGCTCTTATGCTTCCCATGGTCTTGAGTGAGGCCTTTCATTCAACTTGTTTATAGTAAATTGGGCCCTCAAAATCCTAGTACAAGTTAGGTGAGAAAGGATGGAATTATGGTCTTTTTTTTCCTCAAAATTTACAATTTCAAGGCCTTCAATGCTCAGTTAAGAATTCAAACCATTTGTTTTTGTTTCCTCAAGAGCAAAAAATTTATTAGGGAGGTGTCGAAACCTTGCAAACCATCAAAAATGGATTGTGCACCCAAGGTCAATCCCCATATTAGAGTTTTCATGGATTATCCATTCTTTAGTGAAAATTTTTATCTCCATGTTTCAAATGTTTTATGAAGATTCAAATAACTTAGTATTCACTATAAACAAAGATTTACCTCATATAATCATATTTGTGAAAGCCCTAGGGGTTAGCTCAATCGGTCAAATAAGTGCCTCACCGTTTGGGAGGTCACAGGGTCAATTCTCCCCAAAGCCCTTGGGGATAGGCATAGCTATTGGCCGCAGGACTTAATACCTTTGATCAAGCTCAAATATTTCCGTGGATGTAGCGGACACCCAGTGGCCGCAAGTGTCCGTGAACCACACGTGAAGAAAAAAAAAAACATATTTGTGAAATTCATTTGGATTGTCTATACTTGAGTAGCATTTTAGTAACTCATTTATCATGGTTTTTGCAAGCCCAACCTTCATGGTTAAAACCCACAGGGATTCTCCCAATACCAATCAGTCATCATGGTTGTTTAAGAGGTTGAGAAGCATATTTCTCCTACCCTTCCATCCATATAATTCCCTTTCAAAAGGCTTATTACAACCATGTTATCAAAGATATCAAGAATTGAGATTTGTTATGGGTCCCATGCTCATTAAATCATTTAAATTTGTGCATACATACACACCTATGTATCATAAGAACCCATTTAAAATTTTAGCAAACAACCGTATAGATTTTACATAACCATAAATATCATTTCCATTCTATTTAATAAAAAAATCACATTGAAAATTAAAATCCACATAAGTATGTATCTTATTGAATTAAATAGTTGCCTAAATTGATGAAAGTGAGCCAATTTCGACCCAACCATAGGGTCAACTATCTTACCAAATTCTTTGTAGTTGGCCACAGCCTAGCCATACCATCATGCCATTAAGGGAACGTTCTCTCAGTTAATAGAAGGTAGAATAATGAATCCCACTTTCCTTCATAACTAGAAAATCAACAGGTTTTCCCTACAACCCACATAAGGCAAGAGCCTACACAAAGTTATGGGTGGTTTCTCTGTTGGATTTCATAGCAGAAGGGAGTCCCTTCAATGACCTATCAATCCTTATGTGACCTTCCCTCTCAGTGCTTCCATACTTTTCTTAGCAAGCACCCAAAATGAAATTATGTACTGCAACTCAAATTTTGGGTACATGTGCTTGATTTTCTTAGTCCAAAATTGGATCTAACAAACCATCATAGTTATGCCATCAACCAACAATGTTTGTGGCACAATCTTTTGTCTAAATTTTCTCTCTACACCCTTTCATGTGCATCTTTTGCACTATGCACGTCCACTCACTTCATTCTCTCCTCTCTAGCATGAGATCTTGTGGGATAGATCCACAAATTCATGGGTCAACTCAGAAGTTGATGGAAGAGTAATTTTCCCATACCTTTGAGGGACATTTGGGTACAAGTCTCAACTACTTCCCACAATCTGTAGAATTTTCCACTGTAGATCAACAAATTATGCAATATACTAAAGCAAAATACAAGATCTACTTCTACAACAAACTTGCAGAAGCTTAATCGATTATGAGCAAGATCAATTAGAACACATATAACTGAGAATGAGAAAGCAATCACACATGAACACAGAATAATACTCTAGGGAAAGCCTCAGCTAAAAGCCTCGATCTTTGTAATATCATACAAGTGGAAATATGTACGGATTACACAAAGCTTTAGCTCACAAGCTATCCAGCTCTCAGTACAATCGAACAATACAGCTCACAGACTGAATAGACACAACATATGCCATCCCTCAGCCCTCCAAGCCTCCTATTTCCTTGCACAATTTCTCTTGGGGTCCAATGCTGCCACCTGTGTGAATTTACCTCTCACACAACACATCAAACTCAAAAGTAACTACGTAGTCCTCAAGGAGAATTCCTTTTGCATGCAAGAGATATCCTCCATGGAATATTTTAGCAACTGATAGTGCACTGTCCCACCACCTGATCTCAACTAGGTCTCTGACTGAACTGACATGAATGAGTTATTTATGAGAGAATATTCAGTTATCTGAAGTGCAGCAGTTACATGCATGCATGCATTAACTAACTAAACCCACAATCAATTCCACAAACTGTTGGAACTAATCTAACTGGACTTAACTCAGATAACTGAGCTAACTAATTACAACTCAAAGTACGGCTAATCCTGATGTCTTTAATCGAGGGATAACTTCCTCAATCAATGGAGAAATTGTTGCATGTCTTCACATAGACTTCATGTTTGATTTCCTACAACTAATTAAATCAAGATGAATTAATTAATTATTTTACAAACAGCTACTAAGATCAAATTCGAATTTTAATTCTCAATTTTAGTTCAGGGACTAACTAAAATTGGAATGTATCCCGAAACGCTATTTTTAGCACTTCTATTTTTAGCATTTCTTGTTGCTATTTTCAACACTCCCTCTCAACAAGAAAGGGATTATCGATAACCCCAATCCTATCTCTGTGGAACTTGAACTTGCATTTTGACAATGCCTTAGTCAAAATATTTGCATCATGTTCCTCGGTCAAAACATATAGCAACAACATGATCCTCTTCACCACACAGTGTCGAAGATGATGGTACTAGATATCAATGTGCTTGGACCTGTCATGAAAAACTGGATTCTCAGAGAGTTTGATACAACTCTGATTATCGTAGTAGATCACAGTTGGATCCATCATCTGACCAAACAATCCCACTAGAATCTTCCATCTGTACCACAATCCATACTGAGATGTGCCCCTGAGGTATCGTAGCACGTGCTTTGTTGCCTTCCAAAGTAGCTTGGTAGGCTGAACCATAGCTTGACTCAGCTGTTCACCGCAAAGCATAAGTCTGATTGTGTGTTCACTAGATACATTAGTGAACCCACAAGCTGTCGATAAACAGTAGCAGCTACTACCTCACCTGAAGTAGCATCCTCCTTCCTTTAGTTACCAACTAGAGGAGTTTGCATGGGCTTGCACTTCTCCATGTGGAACCGCCTGAGTATCTCATTGGCATACTTGCCTTGAGACAAAAACACTTCCCCATCCTTCTACCACACTTACATGCCTAGAAAGTAGTGCATAAGACCCATGTCTTTCATCTCGAACTCTCTTGCGAGGTCCTCCTTGCAAGACTTGATCAATTGATCATCACCTTTCAAAATCAGATCATCGACATAAAGAACAATGATCAATGGCTTACCTTCTACCATGATGTGGTAAAGATTAGCATCTGCTTCACTCTTGGTGAAGCCCAACCTGGTGAAATAGCTTTCGATCCTAGTGTACCAAGCACGACGTGCTTGCTTCAGCCCATACAAAGCCCTTTTGAGTTGGCACACATGCGACTCATGATCGAAGGTCTCAAAACCTTCCGGCTGCTCAATGTACACCTCTTCCTCAATCCTCCCATTGAGGAACGATGTCTTCACATCCATCTGATGGATCTTCCAACCCATCTGAGCTGATAGTGCCAACATCGATCTAATAGATGAGTACCTTGCTACAAGAGCAAAATTCTCATCGTAGTCAATCCCCTCGACCTGTGAGAAACCATGGGCAACAAACCTTGCCTTATGTTTCTCAACACTGCCATCAGCTGCCTGCTTTACCTTGTAAAGCCATCTGGAACTCACCACTGACTTGTCCTGAGGTCTTGGGACAACATCCCAAACACAGTTCCAAATGATGGATTCGTACTCCTCCACCATTGCATCAACCCAGACTGGTTGCTGCACTGCCTCCTCGAATGAAGAAGGTTCAGACTCTACACACTCCCCAACCAGGGCCCTGTAACCAGTGTACCGCTCAGGTAACCTCCTCTATCTACGTTGAGACGATGGTTGTCCCACATTCTCTTGCGTATCCAGCATCAACCTGTAAGCTTCCCTTAAGTGTTTCCACCCATCTCTAGAAGACTGAGCATGAGTGGATGTCTCCACTCCCGAATCCTCTGCATGCAGCTGCTCCGTATCAATATGAGGCTCCTCCTCCTTAGGAACTGAAAGTTCCTCCTCTGCATGCAACTTGAGCTCCCTCTTAAGTGATACTCGCATGGATTTCTGCTCGTCGAACTTTAGATCTTTGCGTACCACTGTCCTCTCACTAGTAGGAAGGAACACCCAATAGTTGTGGGGTGTATCAATGTACCCCACAAGTATTCCCAACTCAGTTGTTGGATCTAGCTTCTTCCGGGTATCTTTGGTCACATGGCAATAAACAGATGATCCAAAGATCCTGAAGTGACTCACATCTGGTCGCTTCCCGGAAAAGGCCTCCATAGGTGTCTTTATTCCCAGTATACGGTGCGAGCTTCTATTCTGCAAGTATATTGTTGTATTGCATACCTTAGCCCACAAATGCAGTGATAGGCTTTGGTCATGCAAAATCGCTCGAGCTTCTCCCATAATCAATCTATTTTTCCTTTCGACCACCCCATTCTTCTGTGGGTTATGGGGTGCAATCAACTCCTGTTTAATTCCTTCTGCAACATAGAAGTCCTTAAACTATTGGGAGACATACTCTCCACCATTGTCGCTACACAAGGCCCTAATTTTCTTTCCAGATTCTTTCTCTACCAAGGCTTTAAACTCACAAAACCTCAAGAAGGTTTGATCCTTCTTTTCCATAAAGTAGATCCAACATCTACGAGAAAAATCATCAATAAAAATAACATAGTACCTTTGTTTAGCGGTGGAGGCTGTAGAGAATGGTCCCCAAACATCTATGTGAACTCGCTCCAGGATTGCTCCAGCTCTACTGTCTCAATCCTGAAAGGAATATTTCACATACTTACCCAAGGTACAACCTTTGCATGTATTCGTCTACTCTAGTTTTCCCTTGGGAAGTCTGATAGAAATCTGTTGCATGATCTTCAAGGCCCTATGGTGCAAGTGCTCCAATCTTCTATGCCATAACTCGCCAACATCTTGGCTCTACACCAACTTAGCTTTGGAACTCAATGCAACACAGTCATCTACCTCCATCTTGTAGAGATTCTTTACTCGAATCTCGATCCTCTTGGTCTGTCCAGTGTCGATATGCCTCAGGAATACCTTTTCTTTACTAAAGACTACATCATAGCCTTTATCTTCTAGCATAACAACAGACACAAGATTCTTCTTCAAACCTAGTACATATGTTACATCAATCAGGGTGAGAGGAGCTCCATGCTCCCTCTGAAACACAACCATACCTTCACTTGAAACACGGTACTTTCCATCATTTCCCATCTCGATCCACATCTGGAGATCCTTCTCCTATAAGGTACTGAAAAGATTCTTGTTGTTGGTCATGTGGAACGAAGCTCCATTGTCCAAGTACCAAACACATCCCACCATGGATGAAACCATGCATACGATGAGAGAGAAGTCAAACTCGAACTGTGAGGCCAGTGCCTCACCGTCTAATCCCTTCGAGGATCCCTTCTTGGATTTCTTCTGTGGACAATTCATAGCATAATGGCCCACCTCATCACAATGAAAGCGTCGCACTTTCTATTTGTCAAACTTCTTCCCACCATGGGAAGAACTGGATTTGGAATGGGATGCCTTCCCTTTCCCTTTCCTCGCCTTACTCGCTAAGGCTAGATTTTCCTCATCATCTTGCTTTGATGAAGATCCATCTCTGGCGCTTCTTCTTATCTCCTCCTGCATCAAGTCCGACCAAACTTGTTCCCAATCTGGCAGTTTCTCTCTTCCATTTACCGAGTCTTGGTAGCTATGCCAGCTCTTAGGAAGACCAAAGAGAGCAAGACTCACCATGTCATCATCGGCTATCGTGATCCCTACACTTCCAAGCTCATTGTTGCAGGTGGTGAGCTTGTTCAAATATGTAGAGATCATGTCGCCCTTTTCACACTTGATTTTCCGAAGCTTGTCTTTCATCACCAGCTTCCTCTGATCATTGTTGTTCTAATATAGATATTTCAATGTTTTCCACATTGAAAATGGTGTCTCCTTCCCATGGAGACTCGAGACTATGCGGTCTTGAACTCCCTCCAGAAGGTTTCTCCTCGCTCTAGCCACACATTTCTTCCATTCCACCAATTCTGCAGCATTAGCTACTACCATCTTGGGGACTTCTTGATAAATGGAGTCCTTTAGACCGTTACCCTCTAATACTGCATCCATGAGATCCTTCCAGGCTATATAATTCGAGCTGCCATCAAGGGCATACTCGAGTCTTAAACCGTTGAATGCCATTGGTGAAATTGAGATGTGATAAGAACTCGATTTCTATATTCATGAACTTCAAACTTCAAACTTCTCCCTTCTTTGTATAATGTTCTTCACTTTGATCACCTTTGCTCTGATACCATGTAGAATTTCCCACTGTAGATCAACAGATTATGCAATATACTAAAGCAAATTACAAGATCTACTTCTACAACAAACTTGCGGAAGCTTAATCGATTATGAGCAAGATCAAATAGAACACATATAACTGAGAATGAGAAAGCAATCACACATGAACACAAAAGAATACTCTATGGAAAGCCTCAGCTAAAAACCCCGATCTCTGTAATATCATACAAGTGGAAATATGTATGGATTACACAAAGCTTTAGCTCACAAGCTATCCAGCTTTCAGTACAATCGAACAATATAGCTCACAGACTAAATAGACACAACATATGCCATCCCTAAGCCCTCCAAGCCTCCTATTTCCTTGTGCAATTTATCCTGGGGTCCAATGCTGCCACCTGTGTGAATTTACCTCTCACACAACACATCAAACTCAAAAGTAACTACGCAGTCCTGAAGGAGAATTCCTTCTACATGCAAGAGATATCCTCCATGGAATATTCTGGCAACTGATAGTATACTGTCCCATCACCTGATCTCAATTGTGTCTCTGACTGAACTGAAATGCATGAGTTATTTATGAGAGAATATTTAGTTATGTGAAGTGCAGCAGTAACATGCATGCATGCATTAACTAACTGAGCTCACAATCAGTTCCACAAACTGTTGGAACTAATCTAACTGGACTTAACTCAAATAACTGAGCTAACTAATTACAACTCAAAGTACAACTCATCTTGATCTCCTTAATCAAGGGATAACTTCCTCAATCAATGGACAAATTGTTGCATGTCTTCACATAGACTTCATGTTTGATTTCCTACAACTAATTAACTCAAGATGAATTAATTAATTATTTTACAAACAGCTGCTAAGATCAAATTCGAATTTTAATTCTCGATTTTAGTTCAGGGACTAATTAAAATTGGAATGTATCCTGAAATGCTATTTATAACAGTGTTATTTTTAGCATTTCTTGTTGCTATTTTCAACATAATCATGGGAAGTTATTAGTTCAATTATCAATTCCCTCAATAATTGATTTCTTAGAAATTGGGAGATTGGGTTTCTAAATTTTTAGCTCGGCAGTTTTTTTTTTGGCATGGAGTATTTCAACAGGCATAATTCCCATCATTCCCCCTTTTCAACTACCACCCATGCTCATGGTCAATGTAGGTGCTTATCCCTTCATTCGATTGTTTAACATTTTTCATTGATGATAAAATGTATACATATTATTATGGGTTTAACCTATTCAACATATGCATACCCATATCGGTAAGATTAATATAATTAATTAATATCAACAAGGGATCAAAATTGGGATGTTACATTAAACATGACCAAAAACTTTGTGTAAATATACAACAATTTCAAGGGGTGGCAAGAGCTGGAGGGGTTATCCTATGCTTCGATGAACAAATGGAGATTCAATATGCCTAGGGATTGGGTATCGCATCCAATAACGAAGTTGAATTTCTAGGTCTATGATAGAGTTTGGAAATAGCATTGCCAAAGAAAATTGCCAAAATATCTATGTTTGGAGACTCAATGCTTGTAATTTGTTAGTCGTGGAAGGTTAAAGATTTGCTAGTCCAAATCAATCTTCTATTCTATCAAGGATCATTCTTCAATCTATGCAATTCGAGCAAATTTATTTTTTCAAATGCAAAGAAACTTAAACAAAATGGCAGATTCAATAGCCAATAAAGGAGCTACAATGGAGCAAGGAAATCTTGTATTTGAACAAGGGTTGACCTGTTATTCACCCATTCCTTAATCTTACGATTAGAACAAAGTTATTTTCGCAACGTTAATAATGGTTTTAAAACTTGGATCATAAGACGAGTCTTTATGGTGGAATCTATAAATACAATCATTGTTTACCCACTTACCCTTCTACTCTCCAATAATACAGCTTGCATCTCGAAGCAAGCATGCTTGAGAAGGTGGTGAATAATAAATTTTTGGCACACAACATTGAAGAAGTGAAATTATGCCTGCCTTTGTAGACTTAGTAGTCAAATTGTTGCATAAAGGTGGGTCCCTTGTCCCACAAACAAGGGGGCTATCATACAACAATTTGGTGTTTGGCTTGGTCGTGACCTTAAAATTAGATAATAATGATAATCAGAAGAACATATGGTGATTCAAGACAAGAAACAATGATAACAAGTGGCTTCTAGTTTTTATTACTCTAGGACAAAATGTGTTTGCTCAAGTCAAGAGTTCCTCGGCTATTACAAAGCATTCAATTTGCTACATGATTGTGTTTGTTAGATAACTAATCCCTGGGATTAACCTTGGGTCAGTTTGGGTAGTTATTGGACTCCAAGAACTCTCGGGAACTAATTCAACTGTTTCCTGTATGTATTAATACCTACACATTATACATCATTGTTTGAGATTGATTAATATACATTTTTTTTTGTTTCCAGTCTCGTCTATCTTAAAGTGGTATCAGAGTGGGTAGTTGATCCACCCTATTGAGTAAGTTGAGCCACTTGTTTGTGGTCTTATTGAGTGCTCCTCCTTTCTTGGTGGACTGCCATTAGAGTTGAGTGTGTCCTAGTTGAAGAAGCAGTTACTTGGAAGCATTATTTGAAGATCTGCTTAGAGGCGTTGGACTAGTGCTCATTTTATGGATGTAATGATGCAACTGCAACGTGGATGACCGAGAGAGAGGTTGCAAGGTTGGATTGGAGCAAAGAAAAAATATTCCACTACGAATTTTGTTGACCAAGTTTTATAAGCATCTTCAACCCGGACCGTACGATAATAGAACTGACTGAACGAGATTGTAATTCGGCATTAAAGAGTTTATATAAAATTGATGATGAGAAATGCATGAATGCATCCACACAATTCACATAATGAATTACACATCGACATGCCTCCTCTTTATTTAAATGCTGCTACTCACTCGTTCAGTTGAAGACATTACGCGATTTGATTTACTGTGCGTTTCACTGTGCTAAAGAAACAAAGATTTCGTGGTACCACAGACCCCTGGAAGGATGGATGGACATGGATGATTTGGCGAGAGAGATGGAGGAGTTTCTCGACATCTCTGATTAAGGGGGGGAGAATCTGCAACAACTTGTGCACTTGTACTTCATAGAAGCAAAGGCCATGTTCAGAACCACCACCAATGTTTTGGAGACCCTCAAATTAAACATTCAATTGATGCTTTAGTGTGTTGTATTTAGTTTGGGGCGGTTGGAAACTAAATCAATCACTAACTGTAGACGTTGGTCTACTTTGCAATTTTTTTTTAAAAAGAGGGGGTTGTTGGTCTCTACGCATTAAATGTTTGTTCGTTTGCTTATGCTTAAATGTTTGGGTAAGTGAAATGTGTTTTTCTTCACATCAAAATTTTGTTTAAAGCATAAATTGACATTTGGAAAGTGGAAAACACACGGTGATTTTGGATTTAAATTGTCCCTCTTTGAATTAAAAGTGGAGTCCAGGTTGAAGGAGGAAGAACCAGTTGCAATTTCCCAGAGAAGTGTGTGATAGAGAACTGATGTTGTAAGATGAGAACATGGAGGCTTTTAGTGCAAGCCCTGCGTAGTTGTTGGAGAAGCTTCGTTCCTTGTGATAATAGCCATGAATTGTTCATTCATAATTCAATGTAGGATCTTTTATTATTAATTCATTTTATATAAAGAACATGAATATGAAGGTGTATGCATATGGCAAAGTTTCCAATGATTATATGAAAGGCCATTGAGATAACTGTAATAACTGTACAATGCTGAGAGTGAAATGTTGTCATCGAACTGAAAAATTGTGGCTCTGTGGACTGGTTTTGAGGCAAATAACTGCAAGAAAAGAGTTTCGATCACAGTAAATATCGAATTTGGTAGTTGTCATCCTTATGAATTGACTTGAGCTTGAAGAAGGTAGTTTGAGTCTGGAGTTTACACCAGAAAGAGAAGAAAGCATAATATGTGAGGAAAGACGATTAAGCAAGAGCAGAGAACACTGCACATCGCACTAGGTAAAAATGTCGAGAGTTCTTGGTCATTTTGATGCCTTTGATGTCATGTTTAGAATGCCCTAACAGCTAAGAAGTAGACTTCATTTTTTTGCTGAACATTGATTAAATTATAAATTTATGGATATAAAAATCAAGAAGGGAAAAGGACATTGTGGTTAGCCAAGCCAATATAGTTACATGGTGTGGTAGAGGTCATTAGTTCAAAACCTTGTAAAGATAATTTTGGGAGATATTTTTGGAGGTTGTGAACATGATTTCAGTTTCCATGGGTTGGGGACCATGAGCATGTCACTATTTGATAAATTTGCAACTCATGCATATTGGATATAACTCACAACAAACTTGAGTTTTCATGGTGTTTATTTGTATGGAGCAAAGATATAAGTTCCTAATTGTGTAGTTGCAGCTATATAGCATTATTCATCTCTTTATTCTTGAATTTTCTTTGTAAACAGGTGCATTTTCGGTTGAACCTGACACACGGTTATTTCATCGTAAATTGTTTATATTGGGTACATTTTCTGTGGTAGGTGACACCCCTTTTTTTTAAGTTTATTATTGGAGAAAATGGCCAAATTCGATGATTTGTTATAGTTATTACATATTTTAATGTATTCCAATGTTCATAATAGTGTCCAATTCAGCAAGAACATGCTCTCTCACATCCAATCATGTTTGCAAAATGCTAAAAGCACAATTGAATTCTTGGAGCTAGAGTCCAAGTGTCAACGAGATGAACTGCATGAATTACAAAAGAAGAATTATGAAGTTGTTCTTATTCAGGACAATAGCTTGTTTGAGCCTGATCTTCAGCCAGAGAATGATCAGAATAATGAAGTGGTTTCAAGAGAAAATTTGGGTGCAACGGAAAGTCATGTTCATGCAAGTGTATGCAAGAGTCATTTGCATACAGATGTGAAGCGTGTCGTTACCAAAATTTTTATAAGACCATGGGAAGATATTAGACACAATAAACACATAACTAGTTTGGGTTACAACGAGGATATTCTGGATATATATTTTCACATTCCAGATTTTTCTAAACCAATACAATTCCGAAGTGCTAGAATTTTGGACGGTGTTGTTCCAAAACAAGTTGATAGATGCCAATTGTGTAGCATCATTGGACATGTGAAAGATTGGTGTTTTGAGCTTCACCCTTGTGATAATTGTAGAAGCGAAATCATCACACAAATAGATGTTCCAAAAAGAAGACTACTGCAAGAGAGAAGCTAAATTTTGAATGGATTGCTTCTTGGGATTGGACGAAAACAACCAAGAAGATTTACAGGTCATACCGAAGAATATGTTCCAGAGTCTTGACCAGCCTTGTAGTGATGAAGAGTACTTCTCATCCTGTATATGATAAGGGGGGATGGTTGATGGTCTACTATAGGTTTGAGTTCGAGATCTCAAGCGACCCTGAGTCAGAGTTGAGTTGATTTAGAAATTCCATGTTTGGAATTGTTCAAGGAACTGTTGTGATAGTTCTAGAGTTTATGGTCACCTTAAAATCACATTTTTGGTTGTTCTGAGAACTGATATGAAGGTTTCAGAGTTTTTGTTGGTTGAGACCTTGAGTTCTCCCATATTGGTTTGTGATCATCCTTAAAAACCATTTTTTTAGAGACATTTAGCTCTTGGATGAGATGCATTTCTTCATTTTGAGCTCTCATTCTTAGACTTTGGTACTTCCCTTCGAATCAAGGGGGGAATGTTAGATAGCTAATCCTCAGGATTAACCTTGGGTCAGTTTGGGTAGTTATTGGAGTCCAAGAACTCTTGGGAACTAATTCAATTGTTTCATGTATGTATTAATATGTACACATTGTACATCATTGTTTGAGATTCATTAATATACATTTGATTTGGTTTCCAGTCTCGTATGTCTTACAATGTTATTATCTAAATTCCTTTGTATCTTTCTAATGATATCCCACAGGGATCGTTGGGATCTTGGTTTGGATATGGAAGCCCAACATTTTAATGGTTTATGGCGACAACTCAAAGAAAGACACAGTTATTTAAGGAAATGGATAGTCCTCCAATTCTGTAGTGCGTTGCTGTTAAGGGACTCCATTGGCGAACATTGGTGGCTTGCATCCCTTGCAATTATTTGCGTAGAGTGACTTGCCATGGAAAATGTGGTTGATCAGTCGCAAGAGAGTGAATAAGTTAAAACCAAATGGCTCCTAGAGAGACCGCTAGAGTTTATTGAAGGATTTTTAACTGCTATGCATCAACAGAGTGCCATAGAGGAAAGCGAAAGGATATCGTTCCGGCTTCTCATGGAAGCTAAGCACGCCTTGTAATGGAGCAATTTGGAATAGTTTCAGGCAGAGATCCGGTCATAAATGACTGTACTCGATAAAAGGGGATGGCTGAATTAGAGGAAAATTCCAAGAAAGGTGACTAACACATTGTAGAAGTAGTTAGGACTAGCGTCAACCCTACGAAGAGAAAGGCCCATCGTGCAAGGGTGACCAGGAAATCTCGATAAAGATGGATATAATAGGCATGGCAATTTTGTTTGAACCTATTTTCTTTTGATAGTTAGCCTTAATGTTTACAAAATATTTAGATGTTATGCAAATATATTTGATATTAGAAATTTTTTGTCGAGCTTAAGCAGGAATATATTCAAAGTAGGAGGCAAAATTTGTCAAAAAAATAGAATATCTACATTCTAAAGTTCGTAATAAACAAAATTGTAGTTAATTAATTATGAACATGGGAAGAAGCTTAAACTTGGTATTTTTGTTTTATATGTCATTATAAGGTATTTTTCTCCTATTAAACATAAGTTTGGATTTGATATTTGGAAGCATCTATGACCATCTACATCTATTGGATGATAGTTGGTTCATCCATATGTTTCCATACATCCTTCCTTGTTGTGATTGATTTGCATCTTTAACTTTAGTTTCTTCTTAGGCTTCAATGTTTGGGTTATCCATTAACACGGTTGCTTTAACTTCAACCCCTTTTCAAAACCCTACTATATCGACACACTTTGGATATTGTAGACTTCAACTTGGTCCAATACTAGACTCCTTGAGTGTTAAATAGGCTCAATGTACCCTTTGTATCTTTCCTCACCTTCAATACAACTTATTATACCTACCGAAGGTAGAGTATATTATAATCAGTTGGTCAAATTTGTTTTTAACTTTTAATTAATTGTTTTCAATAAAATCAAATTTTCTAAAGGTTTATTATAGGTGTGAAATATTTAAATATTAAACTAAATATTTGTTAATTATAAAAATTATATTCCAATTTTATGATTGGTTAAGTACATTGACATGACTAATTTCATGGGGTTTGAAATTCATTTAAAAAAAAAAAAAAAAAAAAAAAACTTATCCTAACACCTGTCCAAAATATTAATTACAATATTGATGTGATGTATGCACAGTGTACTCTAGTCATGATTCGCTGCAAGTTTTCATACCAAAACTCTCAGCAGTTGGCTTTGGAGTAACAAGAGCTTCTTATTCAATCTATCTTGGCTTAGTGCTCCAAGGCTAATGGGGAAAGTCCAGTATGCACGCCATTCCCATTGGGGATATAACTCTTAGCTAAGAACTTTGTTGTATCAGTCAATCAGGATGTCCAGTAAGGCATGCTTTGAAAGCCGGGGCCAATAATGCTTCGCTCCAAGCGTTGAAGGAGGTATGTTGACTCTCATGGCAGCTTGAACAAGGAAGCTCTATCTCCTATGTTTACCTAATTATCATTACTAGGTAATATTCGACCACCCCACTGGTATCTCCAACAATGGAACCAACACATGAGGGTCCGATCCTTCAAATTCTAAATTCGCGCATTTTAATAAGGTGTCACGTAGCAGATTGACTTGATTCATTTTGATGTTTATGTTCTTCATATCATACATATATTTAAGGCAATGTGATGTCATAAACAAAATATCTATTATGGAAAAAACATTGAGATCCTCCAAAGTAGTTGTATATTAATAAGACGATGATTAAGCTTCATTAAAATGGAATATGGTTTATATCATCTTAATAAATAATTTTAAATTCTAATTTTGGGTAGGAAAAGCATAAAATTAATTATACTTTTGTTAACTATGTTTAAAAAGTTAATAATATAATAAATATTTTCACATTTAATTTAATTTAAATATGTGTTTAAAAAATTTAAAAGTATTTTCAAAATTGACTTAAACTTAATTTTATTAAGTTATTCAAATTTATTTTTATTTTAATAATGTTTATTTCTTTTTACACTAGTTAAAATAGGTTTTCCAAATTTGAGTTAATCATCTTCATATAATAATAATAATAATTTAATTTTAAAGTTACAACTAACCCAAACACCAAATTGGTGTTTGAGACCCCTTTATTGTAGGACTAGGGACATGCCTCAATGCAACGATATGACTACTAAAATCTACTAAGATGCACATTGATGTGAATTCACCTCTTATGAGGAAGCACGTGTTTTTATCACACCATGATTTATTCTTAATGGTTTCTTACTTTATATCTTAATGATCTAGTTAAGATTGAACAGTGTTATGTTATCCTATCTAAGGTGGTTTTGGTTAGAATTTGAAGCAATTTTAGTAAACCTCATATTTTATTTTATTTGTCCATCATTTTTTAGAAGTATTCCAACCCTAAATCTCAAATCCAAATAAAATAATAAAAATCCCTAAAATGTTATAAATATTTGTTTTTAATTTTAAATTAATTAAATATCTAAATTTTATTTTAATTTTAAATTTATTAAATGTTTAAAATCAATAAATAATAAATAACACATTAAACTATTTTATCTCGATTGATTGTGAGTTTTATACTATCATTATTGTTATAAATATCTTATATGAAATCTTATTGATATTTATAATAATTTTAACATTATTTATTTATTTTATATCTTTCTATAATATAATATTTTTATTAAGAAAAAAGTAATTAGATATTATTCAAAGTAATTAAAATATTTTTCTTAATTATAATAATAAAATGTTTTTTAAAGAAATACGTTTTTCATGTATTTTCAATTTTTTTTAGTGTGCGTGGATTCACAAGTATATAAAATGGTTATTTGTTAAATGTAGAATCTAATTCAACATCCAATGAGTCTTTACACTTGAAATTTGAAATTATTTTGATAATTACTATGTATTATGCATTTGCATTTGGTCAATTCTATTTTAAAAAGATAATTAAAATATATGGAATAATTTCATTTATTTTAGTGGAGAACTCCACGACAAACCTTTAGTGATATTAGAAAAGAGTTGGTTCAATTTGCTTTTGAAGTGCTTTAAACTAGAGGAATGACACATGATAGATACTTTAAAACATTATTTCTATTAAAAAGGAGGACATTATTTATAAGTTGTTGGAATATATCTATAATAATGTGGTAAGGAGGTTAAGAAGGAGGTTATTATGGATTTGCATTTTTGTTTGAATTTTTTTAATAAATTTGAGTTTCATTCAATTTTGATATTAAAAAGTATGCAGTGTTTATATACTAGCAATTGCACCAGATGTTGCAAAGGAAACGCCATAAGGTATAACTAACTATTATATTTCTCAACAAAAACATAATTATTATCTTTATCATTTTTTACTGTAACATATTGCTATTTTATCTTATCTACGTACATATTTCTATTTTATCTTGTCTACATGTAGGAAAGCTCAATTTTCCCATATATTCCTTCCTCCTTCCATTCATTTACAAGAAATTCAATCATTTCGTGTGACAGAGCACACTATCTCACACATATATACTCCTTCAAACTCTTTTGAATTGCATGCTTCGAAAAGAAAATAAAATGATAATTTGAGTAGGCTTACATGATGAGCGAATAAGATCTTCTCTAGGATCTTATTCTAGTATGGGGCTTAATTACCCTATATGAATAATCCTCCAACCTAGAAATATTTATAAAATATTAGAATAAATATTTACAAAATAAATTAATTTAAAAACTGGTTAGCTTGGTAGCCAAAAGTAATTTGTCAGTTTAAAACAGTAACAAGAACTCTGGCTCGGTATATTCGCATAAAAAAAAAAAAACAAAACAAAACAAAACAAAAACTACATATGAATGCACAAGTGATAAATACATCTAGAATGTGAAGCCTTCTAAGACAACGCAACTAAATCTTGGGATAATATGAAAAAACAATTTGTCCCATAGACTATCTTTAGCCTAGTGAAAGTTAAAATAATGTAATTTTCTTTCTTTCTTTTAATTTACCACCATTTTAACTTTTTGTACTTTCCAATTCCAATTTTTTTAATATTCTTGCTTACAGCCACATTCCCAACCTTAACCACCCTAGCATCGTCCACATGGGCTCATCAATCACCAACCATTTGGAATTCTCTTGTGAAAGAGGTGGACGTTATGCTCAATGTGATCGTTCAATAGATTTCAACATCCTCTTCATTGAACGTTTTCAAAGGTTTGATATGTTGTAATGTACTAAACGAAGCTCGATCTACGATGTGATTTTGGTCCCGATGTTCAGAGGCGCAAAGAGGCGGTCAGAGTTTTACGCTGGAACCTGTTTCGACCTTGAGAACCATAGGGCAAGCGACATAATGAAATAGTACTGGTGATACATCATTAAAGAGAGTTTTTCTAAATCCACAACTCATATGATGAAGCATTCACTGATTGGTGGATTTATCTATTGTTATACATTGCGAAATTAATCACAGGTCTGAATTGGTGAGGATAAGTTGTACCTGCAATCACAAGTCTGAATTGGTGAGGATCAGTTGGACCTGCAATCACAGGTCTGACCAGTACAGAAAGTAACCTTGACTCCTCGCTCTGTCACCTGTGGCATAAAGACAACAGAGATAAATAAAGGAATGACTTCATTCTAATTCCCGGCATAAGTTTGGTCTTTCCTGATAAAATCCCTTCTGTGATCTGATAGGAGTTCATATGACTATATTTATTTAGTCTATAAAACCTATTAAGGAAAATAATCATTCACCACACATGGAAATCCTGAATAAAATAAAATAAAAATAGCAAATCATTCATTTAGCATTACATTCATAAAACATATAAGGAAAATTTATCAAACCGTTCATCCAACTAGGAGCACACCAACAATACATGTATTGATTTCTGAAAATACAAAGCATTAAATTTTTTGTATTAATTTTATCAAAGCAATGCTTGAAACAAGAAACGATGTTTTGAGAAGAATTTAACTACCACCAATGCTAGGTACAAACATACTGATTCGAGACAGTTAAAGTGAAATATCATCCTTTTGTCTGGTTGAAATGCCTGAAATTCACTTCGCTGCTTAAAGTGAAAGATTGGCCTTTTGTTTGGTTGGTTTGCATGTTGGAATAAGCATTTACATATTAATCTTTTAAAGCAAACCTTGAAGCAAGAAAGGAATTTTAAAGAAAGAAGAAATTAGGAAATAAAATAAAGCAAAAATTACCATCAATGTCCTGAACGAAGATATTGATTAAAGAAGGTTAAAGCAAAAGGTCCACATTTTGTTTCTCTGAAATAACAGTTAAAGTAAAATATTATTTTTTCGCCTAAATTGTTCTGCGTCTTTGTTGTAGAAAATATATTATCTTGCTTCCATTTTCTTAAGAAAGGAATTCTCCAAAATATAAAACTTGCCATCAGAATTGGTTGTGTTACTGTTGGTCGTTTTATCTCCATCAAAACTGCATGACGTCTTTCACTACTTCAAAACTGCCTGACATCTTTCACCGAGAGTTTTTGCTATTGACTGCAATTTGGATTTCAGCAAACCAAAAGAACTGTGGTCCAAGTACTGTGACAGAGAGCTCATAGTGTTTCCCAACCTTCAATTGATGACGCGAAGCCGAAACCAGAAGCGAAGCCAAAACTATTATGGAGGATCAAATTTGCACTGGTCAGGCAGTTAGGGATTTGTAACTACCTCAGCATAATCGAACGACTCAACATGGCTCAATTGTCTAACATATCATCTAATGGTGCAAAGTAATGACACGTAGGCAGAGATAAAAGTTTATTTCAGAGGGAACGCCTTACGGCGTAATTAAAAATAAATATAATTGCTTTTTTAGTGTAATTTATTTTTTCAATTAATAATAATAATAATTTTATTTAAAAATAATTAATAAAAATATATATTAAAACACAATTAAATAATTATTTATTTATTTTGTTTTTTTATTAAATATAATTAAAATTTAAAAACCTAATTTAATCTAAAACATTAAAAAAATGTAATTAATATCATATAAAAATGTCAATGTAATTAATATCATATAAAAATGTCAAATAATTAAAATATGGCCTAATCTAACTATTCTACATTTTGAGTTTAGTTTTGTTTGTTTTAATGTCAAATAATAAAAATATGGATCAATCTAACTATTATACATTTTGAGTTTTGTTTTGTTTGTTTTAATGCCAAATAATTAAAATATGGGTCAATCTAACTATTATATACTTTGAGTTTTGTATTGTTTTGTTTTTTGTTTGTTTTCTTTTTTTGTTTTGTTTTGTTTTTTAATCTAGTTATACAATTTTTAGCAATTAGAAATTTTGATTGTGCATATTTCGCAACTGAAACTTGTGATTTTAACAAACCTCTACCAAATTTGGAAAAAACTAAAAGTGTTAGCTAATTACTTTTTGCATAAGAGGTAGGTACTAAGCAACAAAACTGCATATTACACTTGTTTTATTTCCAATCTCTTGTGGCCTATTCCCGAATATTGAGAATAAATAACTACAAAGGACTTGATGGTTCCTTGACTCTTAATTGTTGTCAATGATCTCATGGTGGTTATTGAAAACAAATTACATTAAAGATATCTCACACAAAAGACAACATTGTGACAAAAGCTGTATGACAAAGTATAAACATTCTATGTTTTTTATCATTTCTAGTTATATCTTCTAGTTAATTTTGCCAAAAGTCTAGTTAGAAATTGTTGGAAATGCAAATTCTAGTTGTTGAATATACATAATTGGAGTGATCTAGGGATTTTTCTTGGTGTTGAATCCATTTATATGTTCGAAAATGTAACGTAAACCACAAAAACTTAAGATCTCACCAACAATTATATAGCCTCATTATGTTGATGGTCACATGAAATGGTCAAAATCATAAATGTTTAGAGTATGCTTTAGCGGTATAGATTCAAAAGTTATACGCATTAGTGGTTATTGGGAGATAGCAATAAAATAATGTTATGTGTTTGAAGAGGTGTTTATTGAGTATTTCAAGTGGGTGATTGGGAAATTGGTCACTCTTTTGTCAATTTACTACAACACTCAAACATCGTGTTTGTCAACTCCAAGTGCTTGAAATGGTTTGACAAGCAACAAACTTCCTTTGATTTGTATGCCTCCTTCAACACCAAATGTTGTTTGTTAATTGAAGATATTTGGGAAGTGGCTTCTGGATTGGGAGTCAACACTCATTTATTTTAGTATTGCACATCATCAACAATTGTGACGGGTTGTCTTAGTTTCCCAAGGTTTTTGAAGGTCAAATTCATCCATGATAGAGGATTAGTATTTACATACTAGGATCCATGGAAGGAGATTTTTCACATCCTTCTATTGAAGTTTTCCTTACACATTATGGTTGGATATCTTTGATGGAGGGAATGAGAGTGGAATTATCTCAATGGTTCTGTAATTGGAATGAATCAAATGTCAAATGCCATATTAATTATCAATGAATTAAAGGTGGGTGTGGATGTAACTAGAGATGTGATGGTGGACTTAGCAAGGAGGAGATTTGTAGAGCTATAAGGATGATCATGGAATTGAAAGATGGAGAAAAGGGGAACGAGGAGAGGAAGAGGGAATTGCAAATAGGAGATGTGTTCAACAACATGTTATTGATTAGGGAAATTAAGGGATCTCAAGATGGATATATTTATAAATTCATTAGTTCAACAACTTCTTACATTGGGTGGCAAAACTCGGAAAAATGGCGCTCGCTCTTGTTAGGTTTTCGCGCCCTTCCCCTCTGCAGTTCGGCCCTGTCGTCTGGGCTCGATCCACTGCTGGAGACTTTGGCGGCCAGGGACTTCTGGTTTCTAAGATATTCAAAAGGAAAAACCGTATTAGCGGCGATAAAAAGATTTCCCTAGTAGAGCCTCTATTGGAAATATGGTTTTTCAACTCGAGGTTTTCTCTCGAAACAGGGGAGTGCAATGAAATAGAAGCATCTTGCTTGGTGGACAGACAAAAGACTGGGAATGGCATACATTTTGATACTCATAGATCCAAGCCCTTTGATGCGGATGTTTTTTATCTGTTGTTACAGGCATAGCGAAATGGAGAGGCCGCTACTGCGTGGGTAATCCTCTATCCAGGTATTTTCCTTTGCTATAGTTTATTTTTAAGGGTCCCCCGAGTGGGATTCCTCTTAACTGTGGAGAAATACGAATGATGTTTCCTTCTGATGCATCATTTTGATGGTGTTTCTTTTCAACTGGTCGTTGTTTTGAGAACCATTATTGGGAGGGAAGACCGAACCGCTGTCCTCAGAAATTTTTTTAAGGGAACGGTCGACAAACAAAGGAGGGGCGGGAGCATAGGGTCGCGACATAGGAGTTTCGATGCGCCCCCATGCATCTCTGAACAACTGTGGGAGCATGTTTTCAAGGCAGAACAAAAACACAAGACTTGGGCCATGCCCATCAAAAATACCACTCGTCCAGTGGACAGGGTTCCCCTGATACATACAGGACCTGTGGGTTTTTTACTTGAGCAAAAGAAAAATATCCTCGGTGTGCCTGCTCCCCTTGTTGCTTCGGTGAACCATTTTGCAGAAGATTCAGGGGAGGAAAAAACAAAGCCAGCCCTTAAGGACCTCGACCAGGAATGGACACAAATTTTCATCAGACCCCTATTAGGGAATACTATCTGCAAGCAAATCTGTACAAGGATGCTGATAAAAAATATGAAGGATCAAATACAAGAAGATTTAGGCATCCCAACGAACCTGCAAAGCTTGGTATATGCAGGTCAAATTCTACAAGATAATTTTACAGTGCAGCACTATAGCATTGTGCGAGACTCAACCATTATACTAAGCACAAGGCTGAGAGGTGGAAGTTTTGGATCTTTCTCAAAGGGCATAGGTTCTTTCAAGGATGTCGTCAAAGGGAAGGGGGCAGCCACCAACAAGCCAACACCAATACAAGATCTACCAGGACCCTATATTGTGGAGCAGAGATTGCAGACTCCAGTACTGACAATCGATTTGCCTGAGGTAAACAATTTTCATACTTATTTCTCTTCCTTAGTTGTCATATGCAGATTCAATGGCTTTTGGCCTAAAACAGATGCATTAAGACAATGGATTTTCTCCACATGGACAACAAATTGTGACATCCTATTATGCTCCAAGGGTTTCTTTATTGTCAAATTCGACACGGTCAAGGAAAAAGAATTCGTCCTTCATGAGGGGTCATGGTTCTGGGGCAATGTTGGACTCTTCATGACCCCCTGGTTCCCGGGTTTTGACCCCTCCCCTATGGTGATTTCCAAAATGCCGGTATGGGTCAGGCTACACAACCTCCCATTACACTTCTGGTTTCCCAAAGTTTTTGGAGCAATGGGGAATGCTATAGGTAAATACATCAAGCAAGACGTGGAAAGAATTGCAAGGTGCATACATACATTTGCTAGAATCTGTGTGGAGGTTGATCTTAGTCAAGGGCTACCTGACAGCATAATTCTGAACCATAACAACACTCAGTGGAAACAACCACTAGATTATGAAAACACAACCTACAGGTGTCGAGGCTGCCAGCAAACAGGACACCTCCGTAATAACTGTCCACAAGTCAAAAAAGAAAACAAAAGGAACAAGAAACAAGATCATAAACCAAGAGGCTGGCAATGCACAGTGAATCCAGAAGAAGAAACAGAGGACGAGGAGGCAGTAACCCCCCCCCCCCCAAGAACAGGATGATGAGCCTATTGGGGACAATGCCACGACATCCGCCCCCACAGCTAACAATCAGTTTCACAAGTCCCCAAAATCCGGAAAAATTGCTGATCGGGAATTGATGGACTCTCTGCCGGAAAAGATAACAGATTTAGTGGACACTAGCGGAGCTAAAAGACATCCGATACAGACAAGGATAATCCTTGCCTTATGGAGGACTCTTCTCTCGTACTTTTTTCATCCTCACAGCCTCTGGGGGAGTGGCGAAAGGTTGAGAAGAAAAAGGGGAGGAAAACATAATTTCCTCCCCATTTGTACTATATTTTCTGGTTTTTTCTATTTTGACTGCAAACTTTTGTGTTGCTTATCGCATATGCACTTTTGCATCTACAAAATGTAATTTTGTTATTATTAATAAAATTACGATTTTTCCGAGGGGAAAAAAAAAACAACTTCTTACATTGGCCATTACTAAAGGTGGACATCGATGACATTGAATCTAATACACAGATTGATTGAGCCAATAACTCTAGCTTTTTCATCCAATGACGATGGGGCTAGATCTAATGTTGGATGAAAGAATGATTTGTCAACCTATGGGATGTTGTCATCAGGATTATGTGAGGCTCGATCAATCTTGGATAACATGTGGGACAATTTTTATCCCCCATAGGTTGCTCGAACCCTCAAGCCCTCCCCATGAGATTTGAACAAGTGACCTGTTGAAGGCTAAACCCTACACAAACTAACTAGTCTACATGTCATGGGTAGTCAATCACTCTAATTAATTACACAAATTCATCGTTACCAACTATATTGCATGATACATTTTTATTTAAAATTACTTTTATAAATTGTGATGAATGACACCTTATCCATTATTGCATAGGCTAATCAACTTAATCACTCTACTTTTGTATTCATAACTACACTGTAATGATAGATTTTCTATTTATAATATCCATATTCTAAAATTGTGATGAATAGTATCTTGTGCGTTATTTCATATTTTATTAAATTTTTTTACAACATGGTTTAAACATTCTATGAATATATGACATTAACATTTTTAACCTAAAAACTAATAATAATAAAAATGTTAAAATTCAGGAAAATTACATATATTAAATGTTGACATTCTACAATTTAGTTACATTAATAATGTTATATGATGCTCAATCCATTTTTACATAAAACTAACCATTTACGATTTTACATTGATTAAATTGTATATATATCATAAAAAATTATCAATCTAATTAAGTAAGAGATATTAAATTTCACTAAATCCATTTAAAAATAACAATCTTATTAATTTCAAATTACAATTTAATATAGATGGATAAAATATTATTTAAAAAGTTAAAAAAAAAAAAAAACCACTCACTTCGCTAAATATTAAATATGTTAAAAAAAAATTGCGTATCACGTTCTAATTAAAGAAGCTTCACAAAATTATAATGGCCGATGGTATGTCTCCCGTATCTATACACGATGGTGGGGAATTAGATTCTATGAGATGGAGGTGGAATTGGAAACAATGTTCTTCTCTTGAAAATTAGGTTTTAATTTATTTTTCATTATTTTATGTTTTAATTGAAAATATATGTATAGAAGAGTGGTTTTATTTTAAATTTTAAATTAATTAAAGGGAAAAAACAAGAAGTAAATTTATATTTCTAATATAAAAATATATATTGGGAAGACTTTGTAGGTCTCATCATAAAGCAAAAACCAGAAACTCTCAAATGACTTTGGAACTTCTCAAGTTGTTTATAGAAAAACTCTTCACATGGTTATCAACAAAAAAGTAATACAACTAGGTCTTTACTTGGATAAACTCAAAAAAGTTCTTGTATCATTTCAAACTTTACTACTGAAATTGGATAATTGTCCCCTCCAACTGATCATCAAGGAATTTTGTTATCACCAAGGCACCCAATTGAACCTGGAATGCTTCTTTGGATAGGCGATATGCCATAGAATTCAACTCCCTTAAGATGTGTCTGGTCTGAATCCATTCCAACTTGCTTGCTTCACTTATGATTTCTTAAAGGATATGGTAAAGATGAGGACTCTTAATTCTAATCTTGTTGCACATCCAGTTGACCACCATTTGGGAGTCCCCAAATATTTGTAATTTCTTGACCCCAAAATAATTTACCACGTACAAAAGAGCCCACAGAGTTGTGAGCTTTGCCTTTCTGTTAGTTCCACTACCTGGACATAAATGAATATGTTTGACCAGTTGCCTATTGAGATAAAGGATTGCACAGGCCCCACAAATTGGTGCATGGCCTTGTCTCGCCCATCAAAGTATCCCCAAGGCATTTCTTCCTTCATCAAATGCATTGATTATGGATTCTATAACAACAATTACCACTTCAACATGAATATTTTTGTCTTGAAAAATAGCCATGTCAGCCCACCAAATAGCATGAACCCAATCAGTCAAGAGAGCAGGAAAGGATTGAATCATTTTATCTGAAAACCAGTGTTTAATACATTTTGCAAGTGAAATCTTTTCCCAAGGGGTGGAGGATGGAGCATATTTAGATACAACAAATGACCAAACTTGTCAAACAAAGAGATTTCTTCGGATTTGCATTAAGAGCATCGACTAGGACTGATCCAACCACTTTTTAGTTCATTGTCCCATGTGGAGAGAGCCAACCAAAGGACCAACTTGAATTTCAACGATCATTTGCTCTTCCATAACAAAAGGCACCACCAAATTGCCTCACCACTAAAATTGGACTTGAATTAGGCTTGGTATCCATGTTTGATAGTGTGCTCCCGAGAGAATTAATTCATAGACCAAGTCATCGTCCTTGTCTAAAATGATGATCATGGATTAAACAAGCAAGCTAACAAAAGTCTTCCATTCCAATTACTCTTGATTATTTAAGGCCAATTCCTCCACTTTTTTCCAAGCTCAAATTTCCCAGTCCTAAACCTCTCTATTATGAGCATTTGCTATTGTGTAAACCCCAGCAATGTACATTGTGTCAAAAAAGTTTTTTGAGAGCTTATATCGATCCCCAACATTGCTCCAAGGGTCCAAACCTATTTTGATATCTCTACCATTCCCCACTCGTCATGCGGCCTGGGATCCAATAATTGGGATTACGCCACTAAGAGCCTTCCAAACCACAGAAGAGTTCAAACGTAATTTACATGGTTATTGAAGCCACTCAATCTCAGATTTTCCACCAAAATATTTTCTTTTCACAGTTATGCCTCATAAATTTATGTTGTTCAAGAGTCTCCATAGACTCTTTTCTACAAGCAATTGGCTGAAAAGATGGAGGTCTTTTAACCTCGAGACACCCAATAGTTTTGGCCAAGCAATCATCTTCCACTTTACCAAAGGAATGCCTTCCGACTATTTATGGCCCAACCATTAGAATTTACAACTGATTTTCTTGATTTTGTTGAAAATCCACTTCGAAATGAGAGTGATCAATGTCCATAAAATAGGTACTATACTCTCCTTAACAAATTTGATCAACATCAATCTTCTTGCTCTTGAAAGGAGACGATTGACCCAAACGGAAATTATTACTTCAACCTTCTTAACAACCCATAACTAGTTCTCCCTTCTGTAGTTATTAGGTTTAAGATAGAAACCTAAATACTTGAAGCCAACCTGAATATTTGATATCTAAAAGGGGAAACATTCAATAAGATAGTACTTGACTATAGGAAAAATATTATTATATAAGATCAAATATTTTTCTGCATTAATATTCATGCCAATTATTAGTTCGAATCCATTCAAAATTCGTTTGAAGACAACTATACACAATATCAATCCATTAAAAAATAGAAGAATGTCATCTAAGAAAAGAAGGCGAGAGCTTTGAACCTATGTTGTAGTCATGGCCCCTTTTAATTCCCTAGAGGATATATACTTTTGACTCAACTTACTAAGAAAATCAACAACCAACAAAAAGAGGAGAGGAGTTAGGGAACAACCATGTCTCAATCCTCTCAAAGCCTTGAAGAGGGATGTCGAACAACCACTGATTAAAATCACTAATTTGATTGTGGAAATGTATGACAAGGTCCAATTGAGGAATTGAAATTGAAATTGAAATCTAATTGAAATAAACATAGTCTAATGAACTCCTATGCAATAACCACTATGTTGTGTATTTGTCGACCTTGAAGAAAACTAAACTGCTCCGCCAAGATAATATCATTCAAAATTGGCTTGATCCTTATCGAAATAAATTGCGTTACTAACTTGTAAATGACATTGCAACAAGATATAAGCTTGAAATTGCTAAAAGATCAACCTTCTTGCTTCGTTGTAATTAGACACATGAACATAGTGTTTAGAGCCCCATGCATGCAACTTTTTGATGAAGACTCCCTCGCCACTTTTAATATATCCATATTTAAAATATCATAAAGGCCTAGATAAAATTCCACCATGAATATGTTGGTTCTTGAGCATATACCCTTTTGCATCTACGTTAGGGATCCCAACACCTCTACTTTAGAGGCCTATTCCATAAGGGATTCGTTCATTTCCTGAGTAATGGCGTGCAAGAATAATCATGTAGTTTCCAGCATCTCAAGAATTATAAAACCACCAACTTCGTTAAATAAGGATTTAAAATGTCACACACTAATGTCTACCTTTTCGAAGTAAGATTTAGTAATATTCCTAGAACCATCCTCTATTTCCCATATAAAATTGGTGTTCTTCCTTAAATTGGTGAACTAGTGGAAGAAATTTGTGTTCGAGTCATCTTATTTGATCCCAATATCCTTGTGCTTTTGCCACCAGAGCTCCTCCTAATCTCCCAACAACTCTGTTTTGGAAATTTCTAAGGATTTGAGTTCAATCAAAACCTCAACTCAAAATGCAACTTAAACATTATTTAAATAAATGTCATTTATCTTTGTTTCAATAGACATTCGAGAAGATTCTTGCTTCTCTCTAAATCTTTGCTCCACAATTTATTTTTTTCCTTTAAAGTCTTCAAACTATTAGAGAACTAAACCATTTAAGTCATGATCTCTTCCTCCATCACATGAATTTAAGATTCCTCAACCACTTTCGCAAAAATATCCCTCCTTTGACCAAAATGCATTAAATTTGAACGGGGCCATTAGTTATGGATTCTCAATACGCAGGATGATCAAATAATGGTATGATAATCCTCCACTTTCGACCTTGGATTTGATGAGGAAATGATGTGATAAGATAGATTTTGAAACGAGGAATATGTCTAATCTCTTAGACACATCATTGTCATAGGATCTCATATCCCTCCAAGTGGGAGTGATTTTTTATGGACAAACATACACCAAGTTGATAGAGTTGAAGAGGTGGCAAAAGAAACCTTCCAAATGGTTAGGCCTCGGATTATGTCCCTATACCTCACAAATAAGCATCGTAAGGTTTAAATCACCTCCCAATATTAATGGATGTTGAGAGAGGTGACCAAAATCTTTAAGGGAGTCCCAAAAGGCCCTTCTATTCAAATATGGTTCGCATATGTTTGTTATATTCCATACAACGTTAAGAGATTTAATTTCAAACTCTACACTAATGGCATTAGGTAAAAATGACAATTACACCACTTTAAGCTCCAGACTCTAGCCAATGACAAGGCCCCCCAAAAGATCGACAACATCAATAATACAAAAAATTTATTCCTTCAACCATAGACTCGGAATCTCACGAGTTTTCTTGACCAAGGTCATGGTCTTTTGTAGCATAATATTATCAGGTCTAATCAATTGCAAGAGGTGTTTGAGGGAAATTTTCTTCAGGGTCCCTGCAAAAAACCCCTTAGTCTCAGAGATAAGATTTTAATTGGGGAGCCCCACATGGGCTTTCTTTTCTCCAAGGACCTCGTTAATCATGTTTCGTCACCCATGGATAATATCATATTTGGCTTTCTATTGTGCAATGGAGAGGTTGGACTTGTGACCAACATGTCCATCATGCGGAGGATCTATGGCCAACCCTCCTTTTGAGGGCTACCCCCAGGGATAGACGAGCTTCAGAATGAAGCTCATATTGCTTACAACCTAAAATCAAAGCAAAGGGTCACTTCAACATGTCACTCTCTGACCCGGGCGACTGAGAGCATGGGACAGTGGAATTATGAGACTAAGATTCAGAGTAGGATACCAAGGGATCCTCAGTCGAAGGCTCCAGCTCACGATTTGAAACACAAGGAGCATTGGGGACTGCAATATCCACTTTACTGCAACAAAAAAGGATAGAAATAAGAGAAAGAGTGGAAATAGTAACATCGAAACTCAAAGAAGGACCTAGAACTACATGACTAGAAAAAAAAAGGAAAAACTTCAATAGAAAACAAGGAAGAGTGCATTCTGGGTGAAATCCATCTAGATTTTTCATCCAACGATTGGTTGGCATACTCCTCTTGTGAAAACTAAGGATCTGAATGAGGTTGAGTCTCTTCAGGAAGGTGTGGCTATTGTGACAATGATTTCTTTACCCAAACTTTGTTTAGTATTTTGAGTCTTGGGCATTATTATCACAATGCTCTAGAGTATGGCCCACCTTTCTATAGGCAAAACATCTAAAGGGAATATTTTAGTAATCCACTGTTTGGAGCTATGATTTATCCCTAAAGTTCAACCCAATTTCATCCACCAATCCATGTCGCTTGTCTACTTCCACTAAAACCCAAGCACATTTATGATATAACTTGGATAAGTCGTCCTTTTCAATAGCCACGAAATGTCCCAATCTATTCCCGACTGCCTCTAAAAATTCTCTTGTCCATAAATGAAAGAGTAGACCTTGTAGTAGCATCTATATCTTTTGCAACACCAATGGCTCCTTGGCTAAGTTGAAGTCTAGCCTCCAACACTAAAATACTAGGTCAGAATTACCCCACAACCATTCTTTGTTTAGAACTCCTAATGACAAAAATTGTTACGAATCAACCTCTTGATAAAACATGGAAATAATGGCAATGACCCACAACCAACTTCTATGATTTCTAATCCAATCCCTTAACACCGACAAACTCACCATCTTACCAACAAACCTCCTGACAATAACACATTCCAACATTTTTTTAATTGTCATTGACCACCATAGTAGGAACTTTCTTGGCCTTAAGAGATTTTTTGCATTTTGATTTAAGGATTGAATATAGTTTGGTCGAGGCTAGGGAGGGAACTCAGTTGAGAACTGCACCTTCTTTGAACTCATCGTGAAGACCATCCACTTGAAAAACAATATTGAACTCTGTATTGATTGACTTGGGAAACGGAGAGGAGTCCTCCTGCCATAGATTCTAATTAGATGACTCTCCGTGTAACTACACAAAAGCTTCCAAATTGACAAATATGCATCCAAGGACCTGACTGTTCATCTTGTAATCTACAAGTTCCATCTCCATTTAAAAAACTCACAAGGGATTAGATCATCGACCTGACAAAACACCACCTCTCTGCAGTAGTAATCTACAAGCTTGAAAAAGTGCCTAGAGAAAAGAACTGGGAGAAAAACTGGCATTGGTGCCAAAATGAAATAAACTATGCCGAAATAACAAAAAGTGTAAGATTGAAACTTCGTGGGAATAGAAACCCTGACTTCAGATACCCTTATGCTTCCAAGTTCCATTTATTTTGACTATTTCCATTATAAACCTTTAAGTGTCTACTTACACCCTTTTGGCAGACACAAATTAATTAGAGAGATTTGAACCTTAAAACTCATAATGTACATAATACCTCACAACATATATATAGCTAACTAAACTCCTTTCAAGAACCAATCATATGTTTAATTTTGACTCATGTTTATTGGTTTAGTACTAATAAACCATCATGTAGTCTACTCGATATGATAAATTTTATTCAACCATATTAGTTTGGTTTATTAAAATAGGTTTATGAAGTAGTTGAGTAAGTTGGAACTTGTAAATTCAATATTCTTTAATTTATAGCTTTTAAATTTTAAATAGTTATGTTGATTTGTATTGTTTTGGAATTGAGTTTTTAGAATTCTAATTTAATTATTAATAATTACTAGGTGGATGGTAAGAATTTAACCTCCATAAAATATTTTAGAATGTTGTGAGCAATATACACAAATCAAAGGCAAAGATTTATTTCTAAAGAATTTATGCATTTTTTGTCTTTTTATTTAAATTCGTTAATGAAAAAAATCTCATATGAACAAGTGTCATATAAAATGAGTTATGGTTTTTTGGACATGTGATGTTGATAAGTTGTGGTATTGTAACAAATATTATTTTCAAATTAAAAATATCCATAATAAATTGGCCCTGAATCTTCATGGTTATGAATCACGTTTCTTTAAATGTATATATATTTAACTAATATATTAGTTATTTTTATTATTTTATTTTTTTCACAGGAACAGTTATAGGATTTCATTAATTGTTTGGCTAATAGCCTCAAATTCGGTTACAAGAGGAAGGACACCATTCTGCATGGCTGTCCAACCGAAGGAAAAAGTCTCCTATTGTTTCCAACTTCGTTTTTTTACACTTGGAGTAGTGAGCTTTGGCTGCTAATTTCCCGAGCTGAAAAATACAAACAAACTGCTGTAATATAAAACAATAAAACATGACTCTTTAAGGGATTGGATCCCAATGGCTTTCCTTGTCTCTAGGAATTGTGCCTGCATCTAAGTGAACTGCGATGTTTGCCTCAATGTCAGCTTCTTTGTTATTAGTTCTTAAAACATGGTAGTAGTTCAGGTTTAGGGACTTCGCCATGCCTTTGATCCTTGTAATAATCCTTGCAAGCTGCAAATCAGCTGGGTTGGAATTGTTCACCACTGTACTTATGATAACCTGGGAATCTCCAAAGATGTTTGCCTCCTCAATTCCCAACACTTTGAGGAGTTTGATACCTTGGAAGAGGGTCATCGCCTCAACTTGTATACTTGAAGAATGGCCTAATCCCCAAGAAAATCTGAGTGAAGAGGGACCTTCTGGATTGATGATTAGCCCTCCTTCACCAGCGATTCCTGGGTTCCCTTTTGCTACCCCATCAAAGAAGAGAGAGGGAAGTGGTTGGTTGGACAGCCAGTGCTGAAAGTCTTCTTCGTTTTTCCTGATTTTCCATTCTTTGAGAGGTGGAGGGGAGCTGCTCAGTTTTTGAAATTAGAAGTTGAGGACAGATCCTAAATCTCTGTCTTGCTGACTTAGATTTAGGTCATCTCCTTTGTCTGCCAGCCACTCAGCTAGTTGGATTTTCACTGAGTTGACAACTAATCTGTAGTCTTGTTCCTTACTCTGGAATATTCTTCTGTTTCTTTCCAACCAGACTTGCCAACTGATAAATTTAGGCAAAGCACTCCACGCTGACCTGATTGTTTTGTTTTTTGGGAGTGGACCTGGATATCTGATCATCCAGCCTGCGAACAGTTCCAAAATTGAGGTGGGGAAAGTGAACTTGTATTTCCAGGCCTCAAGAAGTTCCTGCCAAATAGAGACTGCAAACTTGCACTTGACCATGAGATGGAGGGTGGTTTCAAAGTTTTCTTTGCACATCATGCATCTAGACGGGCCATAGATGCCCCTTTTCTGGAGCTTGTCTTCTGTGAGATTTTTTTGATGGCAGAGGAGCCAACAAAAATAGTTTATTTTTGGGATTGAAGGGATTTTCCATATGCCAACCCAGGGGGGCGAATTGGGGGGCACATGGGGATGCTCCAGACACTTAACATATCCCGGAGCTACCGTGTAGCCAAGACGCGTTGAGCCCCAGCCTCTCACGTCATGCCTACGCGCGTGAGTGGGAGCCAGCCCATGTAAATTCGAGTAGAGCGTTGCCAGCTCTGAAAGCAATGCGTGGGGCACAAGGAGATGCTTCCATCCCGCCCAAGCTTCATTCTTCCAGATTGAAACGTCCCACAGCGTGTTGATATTTTCCTTAGACATGCAACGCTTTAGCTCTGACGTGCCTCTCAGCTCAGCCAGCAGAGGTCCGCCCAAGATACTATCGGTCCACAAATGGATTTGTTTGCCATTCACTGGGATCCAGAATGCATGGTTGCTTATCAGTGGGCCAATTCTGCTGATGAATACACTAAGAGGAGTTCTAAGATGGTTTTTTGGTTGTTCCAAGCATCTGAGCCTTGTGCCTCTGAAATATTTTCTCCACAGAGCAACCTGAACCCAACCTGGATTAGGCGTTATAATTTTCCATAGCATTTTGGCTCCCATGGCTAGATTTTGAGCTCTGAGGTCTTTGAAATTCAATCCTCCCTCATAAATTGATTTGGTGATTGTTTCCCAATTGACTAGGGAAATCCTCTTCTCATTTTGTTTGCCTCCTTTCCAGAAGAACTGTCTGATTAGCTCCTCCATCTTTTTTATGATTCCCACAGGTGCCAGGAGGACTGAGAATTTAAATAAAGGCAGACTGCTGAGCACTGATTTAATGAGCACTATTTTTCCGACGATATTGAGCCATGAAGATCCCCAAGATGAATTTGTCTAACTGCGGGTACCAGTCCTTGCTCAGGGCCCATTAGTTCTTTTTATTTTTAATAATAATTACTTCAAATAAAGTTATAATTTAGTTAATTCTATAATTTTTTTGCATCCTTTAAATAATTGATCCGAATTGGATCCTAAAGAACTCTCTCAGTTTTCATAACTTTGTAAAATTCATGCCAAAGTTTCAAAGACTTACAAAGGTCGAGCTTATCAGAAATATCCTCGAACAGTTGTAATTTGTGAGCAGTGCCAAGCAACGAGGACCCTCGATCAAGCGCACCGACCGTTGGCCCATGGTAACGCGCGTTGCCACGAAACAACAAAACGGGAAGCCTTTTTGAGAAACGAGGGAGGTTTCTGATATGTGATTAGCGACAAGTCACTAATCGCATATCGCCGGGCAAAACCCTCAAAGAAGAAAAAGGCCTGAGCGACCTGGACCCGAAAAGTCAAAAACCGTACGGAATTTGCTAATTCCGTCAGAGGCTGGTCCCACACGAAATCCGGCAGGATATCAGAAGGGCTTCGAGCGGTAAGCAGTTTCAACCGAGTCCCGTTGGATGCTACACACTGGGTGCCACGCTTCCAGTGGAAGAGAGAGAAAACCGCTCACATTGGACGGGTAAACGTCATGCAACTTACTCGCCCGATATGGATGGAGACAGTAGGATCTAGAGGCTCCAGATCGACGGCGGACATGCAATCCGACAGATGGCCAGATTCAACAGGGTAAACAGGCTGAGTTATATAAAGGTTTGAAGTCTGGCATGAACGATGAGTTGGTAGAGGAATCATGTTTGCGGGCATTCTGGGAAATTAAACGGGAATAATGACAATTCAAACATTTCCAAGAGAACTGACACTCAGTTATGAAATAGGTGGCCACCTCCCTGAAAGGCGTTACACAAGTGATGATGACACAGAACAGAGGAATTCAAACGGACAGAGGCAGGAGAACCAGAGCGCCGGGAAGCAGAAATGAATAGTTAGAAAGCAGATTGGCTTTAAAGCCACGAACTGACAGAAACAAAGCAAGCAGTGAGAAAAGAAAGTAAGAAAGCTAAGAGCAGAGAACAGAGAAAGTAAGTCAAGCTGACCTGCAGAGCAAAGGTAGCATCGAGATAGAGCTAGAGAGAGTCAGAGAGTCTGTGTACTCCCGAGAAGGCTTGAGAGGTCCAAGTGAACTCCTCGGCATAGGCCTGTCATGTATGAGTCTCATATTGGGCTCATACTACTGTGACCAATAGAGGTCGAGTTTCAATAAGGAGAGTTTGTGTACTCCAAAGACTTGGGGGATCCAAGTCCAATCCTACTGATTTATATCTATTGAGTGAGACTCAAATTGAGCTCACTATCATAAAAACTTTGCTTTGAAAACATAATAGAGAGGCCACCATTGAAGGCTGGACCAGGAGGCATAGTCCAGGAGTATTGGGTGAACTCCTTATTAAACTTGTCATGTTTACATGTTTGCCTGTTATGTTTTCTCTAACTGCTTCAGTGCCTATGTATTTCGCAATCTTATCAATTTGTTGCATAAAATAACATAGGCACATCCATGCACATGAGTCTGTAGTACCTTTAATTCTTTGTCTTGGATAAATACCAAATCAAGTGGTATCAGAGCTCTAGGTTACTAATGTTAGACAAGCTTGTGCTGGATTTTGTTGTTGAATGCTAACTAGATCAAAGCTGAAATTAGGAGAAGGAGAGTTGGTTGAAACTAACCCTGAAATTGGAAGAATCTATACTAAGAGGAAAATGTTAGGAGAAAGTCCCTTGGAATCAGACCCTCAGTTCATGGTTAGTTTCATGGCCATGAGAGCCATGGTAGAGGAAATGTATAGAGAATTTAAGAAAGGTAGAGAGTGAGATTCATCAAACTCCAAATGAGATAAAGGAGTAGAAGAATCTCTCCTCCGTGACCAGTCTAAAGGCAAAGGGAAAGAAGAAAAACTTCCCACACCTCCTAGTAGCCCTGAAAACAAAAAGAATACATCTTTGATTAAATTAGATGTTAAATTTGATTTACCAATATATGATGGAGAGTTAAATGCAGAGAAGCTGGATAATTGGATTAGACAGATTGATGTTTATTACAGAGTGCAGAGCATTGATTCAAACAGTAGTAAGATTCAGCTGGCTAGCCTACGCCTTGGTATGGTGGGAAGGCAGGACACAAGCTGACATGAAGAAGCATGGTAATATTCTTTCTGTTTGGAGTGAATTTATTTATGCAATTAAAAATTAGTTCTATCCACTAGCTTATATGCAGCAAGCCATGATGAGTTGGCAAACTCTTCAACATTTAAAAGGGCAAAGTGTACAAAATTACACTCAAGAATTTAGGAAAAGAGCTTTGATTCTAGGAATTTCTTTAGACTCACCTGAAACTTTGCTAAAGTATATAGGTGGTCTACACAGCTACTTAAGGCACACTATTCTCATGTTTAATCCCACTAGCATAGATGAGGTATCTGTTCAAGCTACACATCTAGAGGCTAGAGGCAAGAATGTGAACCCAAGAAGTTGGGGATCATCAAAACCCACTGCAAGCAAGAATAAGGAGAAAAGAAAACAGAAATGGAAAGAGAGGAAGACAAATACTGTACAAAAGACCAAATCTTCATGCACTCACTGTAAGAAGGATGGGCATGATGATGAACACTGCTGGATTCTGCATCCGGAGCTGAAACTCAAGAAGTACGATGGCAAGAAGAAGAAGACTGCTACAACTATTCAAAAATATTTGGGATCAGATTCAGGAGATGAAACAACAATTGCAGCCACAGGTATAAAAGGTAAAAAAATCTTAAGCATCTACTAGTAATTCTGCACAATCTACTGACAACGAAGAAAGTGAGAGGAAAAGACATGAGCTTTTTCATATTCGAGTTGTTTCCAAGCATCAAAAGATTGATACTTTGTTTGATACTGGATCACAAGTAAATTTAATTTTTGAAGCAATTGTAAAGAAGTTGGGATTACTAACCACACCTCACAAAAAGTCATATCCATTAGGTTGGTTATGTGATAAAGCACATCTACAAGTGACTAGACAATGTAAACTTAGGTTTTCTTTTGGGTCAGCATTTTAAGATGAGGTTGAGTTAGATATTGTTCCCTTGGATATATGTGGAATTGTTTTAGGAAGTCCTTACTTGTATGATAGAAAATCTATTTTCTATAGAGTTGAAAACAAGTATCAACTCGTTAAATATGGAATTGAATATATTGTAAGAGCTCATAAACTCAAGAATAATTATACTCTCATAAACTCAAGGAAGATGAAAAGAATTGTAAACTCATGCAAATAATTTTTATTGATGGTTGTAAAGGAAAAGAAACCTGACAAAACCAATGTATTTGAGGGCTCTAATGCTAAACAGCAATCTGATTTAGAAAAAGTTGTTTCAGAATATGATATACTATTTCAAGAACCTAAAGGTCTACCACCCAAAAAGGAAATAGTACATGATATTAATTTTTAGCAAGATGTTCCATTGCCTAACATTGGAATGTACAGGTTGTCCGCTTTAGAGAATGCAGAAATCAAGAAGCAAGTATAGGAGCTGCTCAAGAAACGATTCATAAGACTTAGCACATCACCTTGTGGGTCTCTAATTGTCTTGGTGAGAAAGAAAGATGGCTCATGGAGAATGTGCATTAATTACCGAGCACTGAATAAGATAACGATCAAAAATCGTTATCCCCTTCCTCGCATAGATGATCTATTATATCAGTTGAAAGAAGTTGTTTATTTTTCCAAGTTGGACTTGCATAGTGGCTATCATCAGGTCAGAGTTGCAGAGCAAAATGCATGGAAGACTGCTTTCAAAACAAAGCAGGGATTGTATGAGTGGTTGGTTATGCCTTTTGGCTTAATTAATGCTCCTGCTACTTTCATGAGAATAATGAATGATGTACTCAAACCTTTTATTGATGATTATTTCATTGTATATTTGGATGACATTCTTATATTTAGTAAAACATGGGAAGAACATTTAAATCATGTCAAGCAGACTTTATACGTTTTGAAAAAAGAGAATCTTCATGTTAAGTTCTCAAAATGTGAATTTGGCAAAACATCTTTGAATTGTTTGGGTCATATTGTAGGGGGTGGTGAATTGAAGATAGATCCCTCTAAGGTTGCAGTTATTGTAAACTGGCCTAAACCCAAATCTGCCACAGAAGTTAGAAGCTTCTTAGGAGCAGCATAGTATTGGAGAAAGTTTATTTCTAACTTTTCCTTGATTGCAGCTCCCTTACATGCTTTAACGGGATTGAACAAGGTGTTTCAGTGGGAAGGCAAGCAACAGAAAGCCTTCGACACCTTAAAAGAAAAGATTAGTACAACACCAATACTAGCACTGCCCGATCTTAAAAGACCATTCAAGATTGAAACTGATGCCAGTGACTATGCCATGGGAGCAGTGTTGATGCAACACAGTAAACCCGCATGTTATCATTATGAGACATTTAATTTTGCAGTAGTTATTTATCCCACATATGATAAAGAATTGTATGCATTAGTACAGAGTGTGAAAAAGTGGAAACATTATTTAATGCGCAAAGAGACAGTTATACATACTGATCATCAACCACTTCAATATTTGCACTCCCAAACTAGGTTGCAACAATCAAGACATTATAGGTGGATGGGTTTTCTACAACAGTTTCATCTTGTCATCAGATATAAAAAGGGCATACACAACAAAGTTGCAGATATGTTGTCCAGACCAATCATAAATGCATCCACTATACTTAAGCATAATTCAGTATTGCATGAAAGTTGCATTGAACAGTATGCTTAAGATATAGATTTTAAAGATGTATATGCAACTCTAAGTCGTGGCAAACAATAGAAGAATTGGATTATCATGTCAAGGACCAACTCTTATATCATTTGGGAAAGTCATGCATTCCTCAAACAGAAAGAGTAAAGATAATTCGAGAAGCACACACTTCTCTAATATCGGGTCACTTTGGTATAAGTAAAACAATTACACAACTACAAAGATTTGGTTATTGGCCAAAAATGAATGAGACAGTTTCTAGATATGTAAGAGGGTGTACCATGTGTGCCAAAAGAAAACCCAACAATAGAAAACTAGGCTTGTACACTCCACTACCAGTTCCTTCTCATCCTTGGGGAAGTGTTTCTATGGACTTCGTTGGGGACTGCCTAAATCTAGAAAAGCTCATGACTATTTGTATGTTGTTGTGGATAGGTTCAGCAAAATGTTTATTTTAATACCTTGTAACAAACAGATTATAGCTGAACAAACTACAAAGTTGTTCTTTCAGCATGTATGGGTTAATTTTAGATTACCCACTTCCATTATATCTGATCGAGATACCCGATTTTTTGGGAATTTTGGTCAAGTTTTTGGGAATTGATGGACACAAGACTGAAGAAGAGCACAACTTTTCATCCGCAAACAGATGGCCAAACAGAAGTAGCTAATAGGACAGTGATCCAGTTGCTCAGAGGCTATTGCAGCGAGCATCCCAAGCTTTGGGATGAAGATTTATGTTATGTGGAGCATGCTTACAACTGAGCTAAAATTTATTCTACACAGAGATCTCCTTTTGAGACTTGTTTTGGTTTCACACCAAGGTCTCCCTTGGATTTTGTCTTTGGTAAAGACATAACAGTTGATGGACACAGTGATGTGGACAAGACAACTGAATCCATCGAACAAATCCAAGAGATTCACCAGGTAGTACAGGAACCACTGGAAAAGAGCCAAGCCAAGTACAAGGTAAGGCATGATAAGCATCGGACTGAGCATAATTTCCAAATTGGTGATCAAGTCTGGCTGTATATCAGCAAAGACAGAATGCAAGGTGAAGGTAAGAAGCTGAAGCCAATAAGGTATGGACCTTTCAAGATACTTGAGAAAATTGGTGAGAATGCTTTTCGCCTTGATTTATCAGTTTACATGCACATCTACTCAGTTGTTAATGCAGACAGCTTGAGACTTATTGAACCTTCATTGATTGAAGATCTCGAAGAGCAGAGTCAATTGCCTTCTATTGATGATCTGTTACTTGAATATCTCAATGAGTTGCAGGAAGATATAGTTCTAGATAGGAAGGTGAGAACTACACGCGGGGGGGGGGGATGTTGAGTACCTGAGGATTGGACTGAAAGGTTCAAAACCAAGCAGTGTGAAATGGATAGAAATTGGGCAAGCGAGGAATCTGTACCCTCACTTGATTGATGCTTAAAAACCAACTTTTGGTGGTCCAAAATATTTTCAATGGGGAGACCGTGATCTGAATTGGATCCTAAAGAACTCTCTAAGTTTTCATAACTCTGTAAAATTCATGCCAAAGTTCCAAAGACTTACAAAGGTCAAGCTTATCAGAAATACCCTCGAACAATTGTACTTTGTGAGCAGCGCCAAGCAATGAGAACCCTTAGTCAAGCACGCCGACTGTTGGCCCATGGTAACGCGCGCTGCCACGGAACAGCAAAACGGGAAGCCTTTTTGAGAAACGGGGGAGGTTTTTGATATGCAATTAGTGACATATCACCAGGCAAACCCATCAGAGAAGAAAAAGCACCGAGTGACCTAGACCCGAAAAGTCAAAAACTGTACGAAATTTGCCGATTCCGTTAGAGGCAGTTCCCACACAAAAACCAACAGGATATCGGAAGGGCTTCGAGCGATAAGCAGTTTCAACCGAGTCCCGCCCGATGCCACACACTAGGTGCCACGCGTCTGGCAGAAGAGAGAGAAAACCGCTCACATCATACGGGTAAATGTCATGCAACTTACCTGCCCGATATGGATGGAGACCGTAGGATCTGGAGGCTCCAGATCAACGACGAACATGCAATCCGATGGATGGCCAAATTCAACGGGGTAAACAGGCCGAGTTGTATAAAGGTTTGAAGTCCGGCATGAATGATGAGGTTGTAGAGGAATCATGTTCGCAGGCATTCTGGGAAGTTAAATGGAAATAACGGCAGTTCAAACATTTCCAAGAGAATTGACACTCAGTTCATTATGAAACAGGTGGCCACCTCCCTGAAAGGAGTTACACAAGTGATGATGACGCAGAACAAAGGAATTCAAACGGACAAAGGCAAGAGAACTAGAGTGTCGGGAAGCGGAAATGAATAGTCAGAAAGTAGATTGTCTTTAAAGCCACGAACTGACAGAAACAAAGCAAGCAGTGAGAAAAGCAAGTAAGAAAGCTAAGAGCAGAGAACAGAGAAAGTAAGTCGAGCTGACCTGCAGAGCAAAGGCAGCATCGAGACAGAGCCAGAGAGAGTCAGAGAATCTGTGTACTCTCGAGAATGCTTGAGAGGTCCAAGCGAACTCCTCAGCATAGGCCTATCATGTATGAGTCTCAAATTGGGCTCATACTATTGTGACCAACAGAGGTCGAGTTTCAGTAAGGAGAGTCTGTGTACTCCAGATACTTGGGGGATCCAAGTCCAGTCCTACTGATTTATATCTATTGAGTGAGACTCAAATTGAGCTCACAGTTGTAAAAATTCTGCTTTGAAAACATAATAGAGAGGCCACCACTGAAGGTTGGACCAAGAGACGTAGCCCAGGAGTATTGGGTGAACTCCTTATTAAACTTGTCGGGTTTACATGTTTGTCTGTTATGTTTTCTCTAATTGCTTCAGTGTCTATGTATTTCGCAATCTTATCGATTCGTTGCATAAAGTAACATAGGCACATCCATGCACGTGAGTCTGTAATACCTTTAATTCTTTGTCCTGGATAAATTCCAGATCAATAATAGAGGAAATGACATCAAAATCGGGCAAAGATTTTTAAAAACTTGAGTTTAAGTTGTTTAATCTATAGAATTCTAGTGTATGAGGGGTTTCTCAAGGTAGTGAATCTATTTATGCATTCAAAAATATATTTTAAACAACAAAAAAATCACAATTTTGCTTGAAATCTTATGGTCGAATTTAGTGAAAAAAGTTATTTCCTCTATAAGTTAGACCTTGCTTGAAATATTATCGTCGAATTCCATGAAAAATGTTATTTCCTCTATAAGTTAGATTGCCCCTAACTTTTAAAATTTTTGTGCCCAGAGGCTCAAGCACAATATGGAAGAGATGTTGTAATGTCATGTCCTATTATATAAACATTTTCACTGAGTCAAATTACATAAAATAATAATAATAATAAAGTTAAAGTAAAATAGTCAATTTTTTGGGCTCCAGATTTTGATAACCTATGGTTTTACCCATGGTATTATCATGTAAGGAAAAAAAAAAAAAATATATTTATATATATATATATATATAATATATTATATATATATAATATATATATAATATATATATATATATATATATATATGAATATGAAGTAATCTCTTACTTTCTTAAGGTGCGAAAGACCATATTAGTTTTCTTGGACTTTATTTATCTTAACTGTGGATTTACCAAGGGTTGAAAAAGATCAAATCTCATTTGTATTTTTTTTTAACAAAATCGGTTGTTGTTTTTATATTGCAAAAAAGAGAGGGCGTGGGAATGCCATTACATCTAGAGAGTACGTGAGAAGGCTGCATAGGGTTGGGATGGCATAGGCCAATCCTCCAGTAGGATTTTTTACGTTATTACTTGAAAAACATGAGAAACAAGAACATTTATAGACTTTTACAAACTGTGCTAGTAACAAAATAAATTTACTTGACATGGAAACTGAGAAGAGAAGAAGAAACATAGGATAAAAAGTGGTGATTTGGGACTAAGAACTATTGTATTTTTGTCCATTGGAACAGACAGGGTTGAGCTAGAGCTTTGTGCTGCTTGTTTTGATACCATGTAGCGAAGGATATGGAGTGATTCTTCAATATGGCCGCAATGATTGTTGGAAGGTCGTCATTGCTCCTCAAGGCTATGCACCTTGTGAGTGAGAAACCCAAACTCAGATTGCTGCTTTGATTGAATAATCTTGTTTTGGGCTTTGATCAATTTCATCTCCTCCTACAAGTTTGCACAATGCAAACAGTTCTCGCTCTTCATGCTGCAACAGGGAGCAAGGGAAGGATTCTGCAGGCAGGAGAGAGGTTTTGGGAGAACAGAGGAGCCTTCACAGAGGGACGGAGAGCTCGGCAGACAAGAGCGCAGTGAAGGGAGTTGCTGGAAAAATGAAGGAAGTAGAGGGGCTTTAAGAACAGGAAGGGAGTGAACTCGAGGAGTGAACGGGAAGGATCTGGAAGGGATGATCGGGAAGGATCTGGTAGGGGAGGTCGAGAGGATCGAGTTACGAGAGAAATGGCAGGGAGGATAAAAATAGAGTCTTGTCCGCCGTAAATCGAGGAGGCACTGAGCGTTAGGATAGTAGGAATGCAGGAGGAATTCATGGAAGGGGGGAGTAGGTAGACCTGCCTTAGGCAGTGAGTTGACTAGGGGGGAGAGACAAGCCAAGTTGGCATAAGAGTCAGCAATTATATTATTGTGCCTTAGGATATGGTAAAATGAAATATCTCCATTTTCCTGGTTTAATGCAACGAGTGATTAATCTGCTAAGATCAACGTTGGGAGATAATGCTGGTTTCAACATCATCTGCATTATTATGATGAGTCTCCAAAGACCATTACATTCTTAAATTTACACTCTTTGATTATTTGAAGGCCTTGTAGTAAGGCATAGGCCTCTGCCTTATTATTTGATGCTTTGCCTAGTCCCCATTGATAGGTGGCTATATTGCTTCCCAATTCATCAAAAATTGCCCCTCCTGCTCCTATTGTTCGCATGTTAGATTTTGAGGTGCCATCAAAAAATAACCTAGGTCTCTGTTTACCATCAAGCCATTCTAGAAATTCTTGTTCTTTTAGCCTTACCTTCCATTGAGCATTGGTCGAGAGTTGCCTTATGCTGGGTTTGTTGGGCCTTGAAGGGAGATCCAGGGCACTTCTTAAGACGATTATTTCTTCTGCTTGAATATCTTTGATAATAATATGACTATTTCCTTTAGCATAAATAGTCTCTACAGTTAAGGCCCAGGTGTTGCTCAGGACTTTGCTTATGCAAGGAGCTTTTTCCTGGAAGATGACTCCATTTCTCATGAGCCAAATGTTTTAAAGAAGGACAAATGGAAGTGTACCCCAAATTCTCTTTTGGGCACTCGGTCCCTTTTTGGCATAGGGGTAACTTTTTTCCACTTGACAATTGTGGCATAGATGGAGGAGTTGCTTTCTATTTTGAAATTTAGGGGATGAGGGAGGGAGCTCCAAGCTTGAGAGGCAAATGAACAATCCACAAATAAATGTTGAATAGACTCTTCAGCAACGAAGCAGAGAGGACACCTAGTTGCTCCCTAAATGCCTCTTTTTTTCAAATTGTCTGCTTTCAAGATCTTCCCTTTGAATAGGGTCCAAATAAATATTTTGATCTTTGGTAGGCTCTTAGATTTCCAAACCTGATTCCATAAGACCCACGGAGGAGAAGGGATAAAGTCATCCGATAGTGCATCATAACCTGCCTTAATGGTGTATGCAGTTCCTAAAGGATCCCATCTGAAGTTGTCTTATTCATACCTTAAGGTGGGAGCCGCTCCATGTAGCAATTCTTTCATTTTGACTTGAGCATCGAGAAGATGTGCAGGAGGATTGGGAAAATTCCATCCCATCCATCGCCCATTGCTGCTATTCCAACTGGAGATTTGGTTTAAGGTGTGTATTCCTTGTTCCTTTTGATATTGTTGCAAGGCAAGGAGATTGTGATTAGCAGAGAGGGCCTTTTTCCCCATAATCTTGTCATTGCCAAATGTTCATGTTACTGCCTCCATGAGGCACTTTGGATATGTTGTCTTGAAGAAAGGGAATGGCCTTTTTGCAAAGTTGTCATATGCGCAAACAAGATCTGCTGGGGGTGTCATGATCCTATAGATGTTGTCTAGTTGTGTTCAATTTTTTTTTTCTAGAACCAGCTTCCACCATGATTACGGACCGAAGATCAGACGCCAAACAATCTTTCCGTCGAAGGCAACATTTAGCAGCTTGGGTATGTGGATAGCAAGTCCACCACTTTCATATTTGGTGGTAACTTGCCTCCATTTGACGATATTGAACTTCTTCTTATCTGACTTCCCTCCTTGCCATAGAAATTGTCTTAGAATCTTTTCTAATTTGTTGTGGATGCTGATGGGGGCCTGGATCAAGGAGAAATTATAGAGGGGGAGAGAAAATAATACTGCCTTTAACAGTATGACCCTTCTGGTAAGGTTTAGCCAAGATGTTCCCCATTGTTGTATCTTTTTCTTCACTTTATCAATTATGTTATTGTAGACCTCTGTCTCATGGGGCCCAATGCCAACTGACATCCCCAAGTAATTGAAGTGGCTCCAATTGAGCTTGTAGGAGACTCCAAAGATTTGCGCTATATTGTGTATTGTGTTTGTTGTCGCATTCCATCCATATATGCAGCTTTTTAGATGGTTAATCTATCCACCAGAATACTACATTAATTTCTCAAGGAGATTTTTGAATCTTCTTGTTATTATGATGAAGGCTCCTCCCATTAACAAGGTATCATTAGCGAACTGTGAATGGTTAATGTTTTTGACCCTATCACCGAACTTTATACCAGTTATCAATCCCATTCTGCGATTATGATCTAGAGCTCTGCTGAAATATTCTGCCATGAGAATAAAGAGAAAGGGTGATAAGGGGCAACCTTGTCTTAGGCCTTTGGTGGATTGAAAAAAAAAGCAGAGGGCCTGTCGTTGATTAAAGGAGATATCCAAGGTTTGGAGATGCAATTTTGGATGAGTAAAATGAAGTCTTCACTGAATCCCATTTTTCTTAAGACAACGAACAAGAAGGAATGCTTTATTTTGTCAAAGGCATTTGCTAGATCAAGTTTTAAGACAAAACCTTTCTCACCCCTGCTGACACTAGAGTGAATGGCTTCTTCTACTAGAAGAATAGAGTCAGTTATCTACCTATTTGCTAGGAAACCCCCTTGATTTTCTGATATGAGGGAGGGAAGATATGCTTTGATGCGAGAAGCAAGGATTTTCGAAATAATTTTATATGATGAATTGCACAAAGAGATAGGCCTAAATCTGGAAAAGGATAGGGGTCGGGTCTCTTTGGGGAGAAGGGCTAGGAAGGTTGAGTTTGTGCAACCTCCTATCTTCTTTTTCTGATGCACCCAATGTATCATCTTCATTAGATCTCGACAAATGACCTCCCAAAATATGCGATAGAAACTGATGGAGAAATCATCCAGGCCAGGAGCCTTGTCTAGATGAAGAGTCCAAACTGCCCTAATGACTTCTTCCTCCTCAATGTCTTTGATTAGATGACGATTCATTTCCTCTATTATCATTTTTAAAGTGTGTACGAGTAGATCATCATAATCTTCCTCCTCGGTGTTCTCCGATAAGATATTTTTGAAATGTTGTCGGGCAACATCTTTTATCTCTGCTTGGTCTGTGCGCATGATCCCTGCTTCATATTGAATTGAAATGATGTCGTTCTTAAATGTTCTCACTGTTGCATGTTTATGAAAATAGGAGGTATTCTTGTCCCCTGCCTGTAACCACAGATTTCTAGATTTTATCTGGCATTTCTCTTCCTCCTTTCTATTATTATTCTAATTCTCCCTATAGATCTCTTTTTCCTTGTCGTGCTTTTCCCTGTCTATTCCATGCTCTTCTATCTGCTTTTGGATCTCGGCCAGTTCTCTTTTTAGTTCTTGTTTGTTGTACTCTGGCTCCTTATATGAGTTTTTGACCCATATCTTGAGTGCATTACGCACATTTTTTAGTTTTGTTTCCCAAATGTGCATTGGTGAGCCTTCTACATGTTGGCGCTAGGTGTGTTCCACAATGTTCCTTGCTTCCATAGAATCGATCCAAAGTGTGTTGAATCGAAAGGGGAGAGGTCCCAAATTTGGATGTGAACTGAGATCTAGTGTGACATGTTAGTGACCAGAAGCAATACAATCTAAGATGGTGGAGGTGTTGTAGAGTGAAGGGATATTAATGGGACAACCACAATGAATTGGTCCAGTCTCTCAACTATGTTCCCTGATCCAAGTCTTTTGTTTCTCCAAGTAAAACAATGATTCTTTGGCACAATATCCACTAGATCGTGCTCAGCCATAATATTTTCCAGCGTTTCTCGTGAGGGATCAGTTGTAAAATTGCCTCCTCGTTTTTCTTTGGCATGAAGGATCAGACTTAGATCAACTCCAATGATGTAGTTCAAATTTTCTTCGTTTTCCATATCCTCTTGAAGAGTGCTCCAACACACTTCTTTATCCCTATAGTGATTTGGCCCATATACGTTGTAGATGAGTATTTCTGTTCCCTCTCTTACGCTCTGCATTTTGAGTTTTATCCAATATTGTGTTTTGTGGGCAGCAAGAAGTCTCCATAATATTTGATTCCACATTGTTTCCATACCACCCAAGGCTCCCTAGGAATGTACACTTACACCTTGATAATTTATAATTCTGGTGATGATGTTATCCATGTCTGTTCCTCTTAATTTTGTTTCTTGAAGAAGTATGATTTCAGGTTGCTATTGTTTAATGATGTCTTTCAGGGCATTGATTTTTAGGGGTTGCCCAAGTCCCTTGCAATTCCATGTGAGAGCTTTCATCATGGAGGGAACGCAGGTGTAGTCCCTATCTTGGTCCCTGTTGCTTGTTGTCCTCTTTCTTTGTTAGAGTGCTCTCCAATGAAAGATTCTATCGAATGTTGTGTCCCCGTAGCAATGTTCTTTTGTGCTGCTTCATCCTATGATGTTTGGTGGTTTTTCGGCCAGGTCCAAGTTTAGCAGCATTTCTAGTGATTATTCTTGCTGGTGTTTATTCCAGACCAGGAATGGAGGGAGAAGGTTGTGAGAAAGGCTCAGAGGAAAGAAGAGAGAATTTCAGGGGAAGATCGTCTTCAATTGAAGCAAGAGCATTAAAAGGGTTGGAGGAAAGGGGAGAGGAAGCTATGGGGGTTGGCTGGGTCAGAATGGGCTCAGATGAGGAAGGAAGGTTAGAGCCATCGGAAAGGGGGAGTGTGGGAGAAGAGGATGGGATAGGTTTAATGGATTGATTAAGGTTGTTTTTTTTTTTTTGACAGGTTCCCATTGGGCTTCAGGCCCATTGTCTTCAGTGTCAATTGATTTCGGGCATCTATTAGCAAAATAACCATATTCATGACATACATTTCATTTGAAGGGCAGTTGTTTGTAATCCAGCTGCTGCATGTGCATCCAGTGGTCCACCTTTAGCTTGATTGCCTTAGGGAATCCTTTCCCTAGATCTACTTCGACACAAATTCTGGCATGGGCTTGCATGTTGTCCTTCGGCTCGCTTCCGTCTATAAACTTTCCCACAACATTTCCTATCGCTTTGACAGATTCATCCCCCCAACAGTGTATTGGTAGATGAGGCATTCGAACCCAAACAAGGACAGCATTTGGAATGTCGAGTTTTAGGTCAAAATATGGAGTCCATTTATTGAGATATAGCCCTCTGGTGTCCATGAAATAAGGCCCATTTCTGAATATTAGGTCTTTGTCTTCCTTTATCTCAAAATAGAAGGTGAAATATCCCCTTCCACAAAATTTGATAAAGATCTTTCCTGTTATTTTATCCATCTAGTTTCTTTCTACCCATTTCTCAACTATCTTTGGGGATGGCCAGAGTCCTGTGAATTGCCCAATTAATCCTTTTTCTGCCAGAGATAAGGAAACCCTTCTCGGAATAGTTGGAGGCAAGGTAACTTCTTGCAATCCCTCAAGTTTCTTGACAAATTTCGAAACTGAGGGTCTTGGCCTGGACGGATTCAGGGTGTCGATAAGAGCTGAGAACTCAACTTGTAGGTCAGAGGTTGCGGCGGCCTCCGGGATAGGTTCTAGAGAGGCCATACAAATAAGAAAACGAGAGCAAGCAAAAGTTGTACGTAGCTACAGATAACCTAGCTCTGCGTTTTCGAAAAGATTTTATCACATCCAAAATTAAATCCCTCTTTTGTATTTATTATATAATAATATCTATCAATATTTAATAATCATTTAATTTATTTAACAAATTAATAATAATTATTAGTAAAAATTGTAAATAATACCATTTCAACTTAAAAAAACAAAAAAAAAAACCATTACCCATTTTCGAAAATGAAGTAATGCTCTTTTCATATTCACTTTTCTTTTTTCCATTTTATAAATTCAAGTCAAGCCAGTTTTTCATTCAACCCTGCCGTGCGGATTCCTTCAACGTCTATTGTTGTATATAATTCCTATTCTTCTTTCAAAGTATATCGTTGGGGAGTGGGTAGGTGATGACGGCCTCAATGGCTATGCCCCACAAATAAACGAAATGTATACCGTATGGTTTGATGTGCATAGTTCATATTGCAACTGATGTATGTTTGATGTGTATGGTTGGATAGTGGGATATTGCAATGAATGGCAGGGTCAGAAATATTTAAAAATCGACAAATATAAATTAAATTAAACTAAACAATTAAGTAGTGTAGATTTTTTTATGGGTAAAATAATTTCAAGAAAAATAAATGTGATTTTTCTGTTTTTTAAGATGTATTTTTGAAAACAAATTTTTTACGATATTAGAATTCTACAAATCAAACAACTTAAATTTAAGTTTTTAAATCTTTTTGCTAAATTTGGATTAAAATTAATCAAAAAAATATTGTGAAAAAAAAAACATTTCATATAAAATAAACTATGTTCAAATAATTTATTTTATTTCAGCAAATTAAATTCAACTAATTTACAATCCATATCAACACTTTTTATATGTCATGTCTTTTTGTTTGGCTAAGAGCCGGTCTTCCTAGGATGTAAGGGAACAGGTTAAGGGCCCAAGACCCAGAGGCATTTGGCAGAAGCGAAACCCTGCACCCTTACGGACCATCAGCGGGTGCACCCTTATAGACCATCAGTGGGTTATTCCAGATAACATGGTTTTCCGTGATGAGCCAACCTACACTCTGGAATAACAACTAGAGATAACGATTCTCAGTACTAATTTAACCATGGTAAATTTTCAACCTATTAAAATAATTTTAAATTTTAATTAATAAAAATGGAGTAAATTGTTTAAAATTTTAATTAATAAAATTGAAGTAAATTGTTTAACTTTGTTTTCGATATCAATTGTTAATATATTTATGAAATTACATTCTAATTAAATTAATATATTCTACTTATTTTAAATATAAATTTACTTAGAAAGAGTGCTAGGAACTATTTTAAATATAAATTTATTTAGAAAGAGTGCGATGAAGATATGAAATAAAAATGTTATTCGCTCAAGTTTTATAAGTTTACTAAATAAATTATTATATTTTGTAATTTAAATTTTTATTAATGATGGTAGTTATTAGGCTTGTTTTTGAGTCTCACACAAATTATTTCAATAAGTTAGTGATTCACCACATTTTTTTATAAACTGATACTTATGATTTTTATTAATATAAAGAAAGATATTACATTGATAGTATGTAGAGAAATCTTTCAAAGGATAGCGACACCATGGCCACCAAAAGCATCCTCAGATTATGACATATATACCATAAGCCAAATTGAAGTAATAGTTGTATCAGAGCTTTCAAAAACATCATTAAACTAAGACATAGACACCAAAGGTGAAACTGAACGAGCACGGAACATACACATAGACAAGAACACCACGAACCAGCATCAACTAACAACCCAAATAGGATTAAAATGATGTTTGCAGCACAAAATCCTGAGACATGAAACACAATGAGCTTCTTTAAGCTAAAGCCAAAACAAATGGATTCACCACAATTAAAAAAAAAAAAAAATCAGTTCACTCTAGTCTTAAATATAAAGTTAATATTATATATTCAGTTATACAATATTGATATTTGATTTGAAGTGAAGTATTCATATAATGTCAACCTTGAATAGAAGATATGTTTAATTATCTCTATACCATCTAGTACAACATTCAATGTGTTCGTCTAAATTTAAAGTTGTAATGATTTCGCATCCATATTTTCTAAGCAAAGGAGTGGCTAACAACGTTATGGAGAAAAGCTTGAATTGCCTTTGTGCTCTCTATTAGTAGGTGAATGTCATTCTTCAACAACCTCATCAATTGCAACACCTATGGGCTTCTTGTTTTGGGTGATATTTAGAAAACAATTAAATGTGTTATGATTAGTATGATTTACTAATGTTTTCACTCAGGCCGGAGTAAGAAAATTCGAATAGGGAGGAAAGGGCATTCCTAGGAGGTGGAAAAAGAAAAGGAGGGAAGAGGGTATGGGGAGAAAAGCCATATTTTTTGTGTGCAACCATGAACCTGTATTTTTTGAGATAATTTTGAGGATAATTTTGGGACATGCTTTGGATGTATCTCATGAATAAACCTCCCATATGGTGGAATTTGCTTACAACAATGTATATCTAAAGTCATTGAATATAAGTCCTTTTGAGGCACTTTATGGGGTAAAGTGTAGCACCCTTGTTAGCTAGAATAATTTAGTGGATAAAACCATGCCGAGACCTGAAATGATGAGAGAAATGCAACACGAAGTTATCAAAATCAAATAAAGGCTAAAGGAAACCCAAGATCAATGGAAAGTTACGCGTATAAGAACATAATACATAGAGAATTCAAAGTGGGAGATAATGTATATCTTAAAGTTGTTAAAATTCTAGTGATGCAAAGACTAGAATAATTTACACAATTTGATAACTACTTCTATTGATACAAACAATTCCTTTTGTATCCTTTAATCAACAAGTAGTTATACATAAAAAACTTCAACCATTAATTCTTCAACAAGAGTAGTAAAGATATCACAATAGGCAATAAACCATAGACAATAATCAAGAGACAGGAGGCACCAAGATTTGGCTCATAGCTAGAGAAAAATCCACACGAAGAAAACCCAAAAATTCTTTCCTTATGAGAGAGAGAGATTATATCCATCAATATACATTATAATCATCCAACAAATCCAAAATAATCAACAATGCAATGCCCAATCGAAGTTTGCTCATAGGAGATATAAACCACTTTTTTTTTCCAATAATTAAGGTATGCATAAGGAGGCCTAAACATAGGCCTAAAGTCACTATAATGGAGGGTCGAATTTCCCACCGAAATTTTCAATGAACTATGGAGAAGGTACACCCAAAAAGCCCTCGGTAAACTTCAAAATTGTGTCACAAAAGGACAGAAATAATCTCTGCAATTCTCAGCCACAAAAGAGATAGAAACGATCCCAAGACACTGTAATAACGACCCCTTTAAGATTATCCAAACAACAGTCAAACAAATCCTTAAACTTCTTTTTGCACGTGTGGATATGTCCAAAAATAGAAGGTTGAGTTGCTGTGATTGCAAACCAAAATGTTTTAGCTTGATATTGGTCGAAATGAGGATGAACAAGCTCCAATTTATAGGTGACGTGCAAGGGTTGATTAGCCCTAGTAGAGTCGACATGATGATCTCTTATGGAGTTGACTTATAGAGGAGATTGAGCCGATTTGTAGGTAACAAACAAATCATTTTCTTCTTTGTGTGAGTGCAATGAAAAATGTTGACCAAAGATACAATATATTTGAACAAAAGTAAGATGCCAAATGTTTTGGAGAATTTGGTATCTATGGAAAAATACTAATTCCCTAGATAAGTAGCCATATCTAGAACAACAATTTAAAGTATTTTAGTCTTTCCCTATAAGCAATAGATAAGATGAGAAGATGAGAAGACCTACTTGTAGTTCCGCTTTCCTCTTGTCTCCTTTGTATTGATCATGTCGCTCCTTCCTGTACTTAATACACTTAAGAAGTACCTAAAAACACAATAGAAAACAAAGAATCGATCAAAGAAAAAGATCTATTGAATATAAGTGAATGGAATAAGATACATTTGATACATATAAGCATTGTGAAACAATACAAACATATGGGAGAAAGGTTCAAACACTTTATTAAATAGAAGAAGCAATTACAACCATTATGTCTAATTCAAGGTCATTCCTCCAGCTTGGATCCCATCCACATCACATCAAAAGCATGACAAACTTGTAGCATTACAATACTTGCTTCAAAGCCAAATCTCACAGCAACATTATTTCCTTACAATTCAACATAATCCAGCCCCTGATCACTTAGATGAGTGGTCAATTTATAGGGAAATGAAGGAGGTTTTGTCATAAATGGTGGCATTGAATGGCCTTCCATACTTAGAATTAGTTCCATGGAGGAAGGGATGAGAGGATAGGATGCATCTTAACTCATTCCTCATCCATTTTCAAGCTCATACAAGTTGATAAGTGAGGGAACCTTCTAAATGACTCCAAAAGATAAGAATATTCCCCAAACCCTATGTGAATTTCTGTCAAACTCACCCAGCGCAGGTGAAAGGAAGCCTAAGTGCTCTACAGAGCACCCTAGCATGGACTTAACTGCTCTGCAATGCACCCTTACATGGGCCTACCTGCGCTAGTCCCTCTAGAGGCCATTTCTGGATGTCTTCAAGTCATGAAATTGTCTGGGAAGGAGGAATTCAAAGGGGTGACTTGTTTAGGGCATGAAGCAACTGAAATTAAGGTTTGATGAGCCTTAAAACATTGATCTAGATGATGGGATTGATGTGCCCAAATGGATCTGTAACAGTTGCCCCATAAGGCATGAAGTCAGAAAAATGCCAATGTCGAATGAAATGCTTTACGATGTGATGAGGAGGTATCGAAGTGGAAGGTGACCTGCATCAATTACAATACATATATCATGTTTTTTTTTTTTTTTTGCATGAATTGCTGAGGGAAGGAATACCCATTCTCAGCTTATAAACTTTCATTACATGTACATAAACAGTCGTCTATAGATATAGACCCATGATCAGAATGACCATCAGTGTAAATCCATTGTACATATGATTTAGTACTCCTGAAATCGCAACCCGGATGGATGAAACTAGATCCAGGGTCTTCTATCTTGTTCAATCGTTCGCTCAAGTACAAGTCTAACCATGTGAATATGTGATCTGAAGTCGAACATGGGAAGACACCATCTGATTACCAACCAATGATGTAAGTTGTTAACAGATGCGAGAGAAATCATCGATAATGATAATGATCCTCAAGGTACTGCAGTACATTCTGCACGGTGTGAATGGATGATTTGATGTCGAACACCATACAAAGTCTTTCAGTCGAAGGCCATTGATGCTAACCTATCGCAGGAAGCGAGAAACCTGCCATTGATGCATGCAAGCCTCAAGGTACTGGAAGGGTGTTTCTAAGTCAACTTCTTAGATAATGTGTTGATGTTGATAAGAAGCAACTCATTGCAGGAGGGCCTTGATATATCCCACATCAATGACACAAAACAAGTGTAGTGATTTTAGAGATGAAATTTGACTAACAACACAAGGTTCAGGAATGGCGGTCATGAAAATGAAGGTTTATGGTATTGCAAAGGATGAATTTTGACTGAATGACTTCTCTTAAACATGTAAGCGACACTGAAATGAATTGGTAGCATTGACCCAAAACAAAGTGATGGATGGTATCATAGACCAATGGTGTGATAACCATCAAGCTAATAACCCAACCCAAATAATCATGGTGATGGAGTGAAAGTATCATGTTCAAGAGCGACCTGCTACCATAAAGTGGTTTTCCCCTTTTTCCCATTTTCCCCAGTCATTACTGACCAGTATCTCTTTTCTTATCAAGCTTGAGGAGGATAACATATTCTTGTTGTATAATTCTACCTTTCAAAAGAAGCCATCGATATGTGATGCTTTAATGAGTCTAGCGAAGGTGAAACTCGGTCTTGTCTAGATGGACAAGTTTGTCACTATTTGATGTTTTAACGAGTTTAACGACAAAGATAACTCAATCCTTTTCATGTTTAGAGACTTTTAAAAGGGAAAAAAAAAAAAAAACTCCACAAGTTTTTTTCATAGATTTGTCTCTCAAGCCCGAAAAAGCGTAAAACAATACAAGAGAGAACCTATTGACCATGTTCGATCAACGTATTCCTTTTTCATAAATAATCTATCTCAGCTCGAAAAAGGTTTAAACTTATATTAAGTAGATGTCATTTCCAATCCATTAACGAGCTGAAAAGGACAAGCGCTCAGCAATCTTTTCATACTTAGAGAGTCTGAAAAGAGCTTAAAGAGGACTCCACTTTGAGGAATGAGTGGTGTCTAGGATAGCAGCTGGTTCCGGTGAAATTGGAACTTCTCAAAACATGTTGATTTATGTGAAGAGGTTGGCTAATAAGACCACTCATTGCAATTGTTCCTCAAAAAAGGTAAAACAACCAAGTGAAAGCGTATGATTGGCCAAGAAGATAGTGACAATGGAAGGAGAAAAACTAAGGCTCATCTAACGGAAAAGGCTGATAGAATGGCAATCACGAGGGTTAAAATGGAGATGGGCTCATTTTTACACAAGCTTGAACCATAGGGAACTATGCTTGGATTCATTTTCATGTTTACACAAGCTTGAAACAACAAACTATGTTTGGGTTCAGTTTCATTTTTACACAAGCTTGAAATGAAGAACTATGCTTGAGATTGGTTTACATGCCCCCAGCATGATGACAGGGAAAGTCTCCTGTAACCATATGGAAGTCGCTGCGGTGAAGCAGGACGGTTATCCAACACCTTTTTGGCTTCATCCAGATAGGGACAAAGGTGAATAGGGTGATTCCCTTCACATAACCTATAAGGAAACTTAACTTTACAACTAGGTGCATGTCCCCCAAGCTTCATTACATTCACCTAAGTAGACTACTCGTGGCTATCAGGTGGATGGAATGAAAGACTCGACTAGGATTTTATGAGATCAAGTGAAAAACTTGACTGGGATTTTACGAGATCTAATCAAAGACTCGACTTGGAACTTGGGAGCTTGTTTAATTTTTTAATGAGCTTGACACAAGACAAGGAACTCTGCTCAGATTCCTCGTTTCTTTTTGTAACGAGGTTTACACAAGACCAAGAACTATCCTCATACTCCTTGTTTCATTTTTTTAACGAGGTTGACATAAGACCAAGAAATATCCTCATATCCTTCGTTTCATCTTTTAACGAGGTTGACATAAGACATGGAACTATCCTCATATTCCTTGTTTCATTTTTTAATGAGGTTGACACAAGACCAATAACAATCCTCATATCCTTGGTTTCATTTTTTAACGAGGTTGACACAAGGCCAGGAACTATCCTCATATTCCTTGTTTCATTTTTTAATGAGGTTGACACAAGACCAGCAACTATCCTCAGGGGAGTTGTTTCATTTTGTAATGTGGTTGACACAGTAAACGAACTATCCTCATGTTCTTTGTTCACGAATCATAAGAGGTCATGACTTCCAAGAGGTTCTCATCATATGGGACAACGATGCTCTGGAAGGGATCCGTAGCAAGGAATCTGAGATTTGGTTTAAATGCCCCCAACACATCATGTATAACATCACGGAATTGATCGTTCGTTGATGTAGGCATGGAATGGGTTGCCACATAATTAACCCGTGGCATGGATGATACCATTGGTACAAAAGGACCATTTAGGGAAGATGGTTGACTAGACGCCATATTTGGACAGGGAAATGAAAGCTGGTCAACGGTGACAATTATGCCTTCATGCGGGAAACAAATCACTCGAAAAAGTGTTGCCATGTCATAAACATAGTCGCACCCAAGAAATAAATTGTAATCTAAAGGGATTGGGACTACCATCACATTCAGATAAACGATTTTTCCTCCCAAAGTAATAGGCAACTAAGGAAGGATCCCTAATGGTTGACTAGTTCCTTTGTTAAATCCAACAGATTCTGGGTAACTGGCACAGCGGTGGCGAACCGAGCGCTTACCAAGCAGTGGAGGAAAGGATACTCACAAATGCACCTTCATCTATAATAGTGCTAGATACAATCATATTACAAACCTGTACTATGATCTGGAAAAGCACATAAGAAGGAAGATGAAATCTTGCCAGTCGATTCCAATCAAAGGAAGTGACCAGACTACTTGGAGGGTGTACGGTAAGAACGGGAGAATTATCCCCTTGAGTTACTAGAACGGGAGGATTTTCCTCCTGTCTTGATGGAATAGGAGGGTTGCCTCCAAGCTCATTTGAATCTAAAGAAACGAGAAGAACGTGAGTGGTATCGTATTCACTCTCTTCGGGAAGGTACGATTAACTGAAGGTGAAATTGGGTCAACTATTACATCGACTTGTTGATTTGGGTTGGGTATAGACTCATAGGATTAACTTTAAGAGAGAGTGGGTTTGACCGAAAGTTGATTTGAGTCAATCAATTCATCAACTAATGAAGGATTAAGGGAGAGTCTCTTGTAAACAGATGGAAGTCGCTGCGGTGAAGTAGGATGGTTATCCAACACCTTTTTGGCTTCATCCAGATAGGGACAAAGGTGAATGGGGTGATTCCCTTCACATAATCTACAGGGAAACTTAACTTTACCCTTGGTTCCATGAACTTTACTACCACTAGTTGATGTTGTGTCACCAACATGATCTCCAGAAGTTGATGACACAGGATGATGTGAACGAGAAGACCATTCTTCTAAAATCTTAGGAATATCAGGACAATTTCGAAGAAGATGGTCTCCCGCACAAAGTTTGCATGGATATCGAACTTTGTGAGGCTTGACAAGTGGTTTCTCATCAGATGTTGCGTTCAAAGCAATGGTTGCTTGGTTGCCCCTCTGCTGAATTTGCTTCTTCTTCTTCTTCTTCTTAGCCACCTAGTTACTAGTACCAATACTTTCACCAGGTGAAGAGGAAGAAGGGGAGGAAGAAACAACCGAGGAAGAAGGAAAAGGGTCAACTTTAAGATAAACTGGAGGTTGATTTTGTCGAGATGGAGGTATACTCAATTGCGGAGAAATCACGACATTTTGAACCAAGGAGGTTGAAAACAACCATACTAGCAAGCCAATGGTAAGTCCCGGAAGGGACAATGTAGCCATATAAGGAGCACCAATATTTCCAAAAGGAGGAAAAGGACTAAGATTCCCATCAAAAGGAATTCCCTGATTGGTGGACTTTAGATTTGTCGCCATATGTCTCAACCTAAGATCAACTAAGGAGTGAGCGTGGAGGATGTTATCCACAGTCAATTAAAGTTATTTTAATCAAAGTAACATAACAAAACAAAAGAGGCATAATCTAGGCAAGCAACTGTGAACTGCAGAATACCTCTCGCTGAACTGAGAAGTACGGGCAGTCAATCTCCCTGAATTATGTGTTCAGTGTATCATAGTGTACAAGGCGGTTGATTCGGTTACCTAAGGATGGATAGCAACCTAGTATTGTCCTCCCGTATATACCCGAAAGTACGTGGAGACCCAATCCATATAAGCGTTGTCTAATGCAAAACCGCACAGTGAGAGCATTACCATATACTTTACGTACTGTAACACCGCCCTATATACCCAAAGGTACATGGACGAGCTACGATATACTCACGTACGTGGAATGAGGTATCACACTCGAAAAGTATTATAGACAAATTAGCGACAACTACTTTGTTTTACGATGCTGGAACACGTCTCTAGCCTAGAACCACTAAATGTTTTTGTTAATGAAAATGCTCCATTATGTAAATTGATGTTAGTTTTAAGTTGATATTGCTTAGGAATTTGCCTTTCAAGTTCACCACGCGATGCATTTTGAAATTTCTAGGAATGCAACTATCGTGATAAGCATTCTTTCCATTCAATTTAACAATGAAAATCCTAACTACTTAGGGATAGAGCAATCAAATTTCTTTCGATCAAAGAGCAAAGAACACAATCTAATGCAATTTCCCTACACTATTCCTATGAGCACACACAAAACTTTTTCAATGCAACATGCATGTATTTCCTTTCGATTTCCTTAATGTGAATATGAACAAAAGGAAATATGCACATACAATCAATCAATCTTTAACAAGAACGAAGACTTTTACGATAGTTTTGTTTCAAAGGAAAAAAAAAAAAAGAATTTACGACACTTTCTTTCGAACAAATATTAATCAACTATATTCTAACTTTGACTATAGACTGATAATGACAAACAAAACATTTAAGAAACATTAATCAACCAAATCAAATTAGGGCTAGACAAGGAGATAGAAACTTGTTCTCTGAGACATAGCATTCATTGATCAATCAACAAGCAATCAAACAGAGGAAATTTGGTAAAAAAACTCAATCCAAAGGTGAAATTTTTCACTAAGGTGGATCAGCGCAGGTCAAAGAGGGCCTAACTGCGTTCCAGAGCACTGTCTCTCACTCAAGGGTGCTCTGCAGAGCACTGTCGCCTGACCAAACCTACGTTGATTCCTGAGAGGCCACTCACGAGTCATCCAACCTCAATTTTTGACCAAAATTCAATGCAAAAGGGATGAAATACAATCAATGAACATAAGTAGGGTCTGCAAGGATGTCCCAGGAGGTGGATGAGCTACTAGGAAAGGTGATCTTCCCCAGTGGAGTCTCCAATTTATTTTGGAGAATTTGGTATCTACGGATAAATACTAATTCCCTAGATAAGTAGCCATATCTAGAACAACAATTTAAAGTATTTTAGTCTTTCCCTATAAGCAATAGATAAGATGAGAAGATGAGAAGACCTACTTATAGTGCCACTTTCCTCTCATCTCCTTTGTATCGATCCTGTTGCTCCTTCCCGTACTTAATACGCTTGAGAAGTACCTGAAAACACAACAGAAAACAAAGAATCGATCAAAGCAAAAGATTTATTGAATATAAGTGAATGGAATAAGATACATTTGACACATATAAGCATTATGAAACAATACAAACATATGGGAGAAAGGTTCAAACACTTTATTAAATAGAAGAAGGAATTACAACCATTGTGTCTGATTCAAAGTCATTCCTCCAACTTAGATCCCATCCACATCACATCAAAAGCATGACAAACTTGTAGCATTACAATACTTGCTTCAAAGTCAAATCTCACAGCAACATTATCTCCTTACAATTCAACATAATCCAACCCATGATCACTTAGATGAGTGGTCAATTTATAGGGAGATGAAGGAGGTTTTGTCATAAATGGTGGCATTTGAATGTCCTTCCATACTTAGAATTAGTTCCATGGAGGAAGGGATGAGAGGATAGGACACATCTTAACTCATTCCTCATCCATTTTCGAGCTCATAGGAGTTGATAAGTGAGGGAACCTTCTAGATGACTCTAAAAGATAAGAATATTCCCCAAACCCTATGTGAATTTCGCTCAAACTCGCCCAACGCAGGTGAAAGGAAGCCTAAGTGCTCTGCAGAGCACCCTGGCATGGACTTAACTACTCTGTAGCACACCCTTACATGATCCTACCTGCGCTGGTCCCTCCAGAGGCCATTTCTGGATGTCTTAAAGCCATGAAACTGTCTGGGAAGGAGGCATTCAAAGGGGGGACTTGTTTAGGGCATGTAGCAACTAAAATTAGGGTTTGATGAGCCCCAAAACACTGATATGGATGATGGGATTGATGTGCCCAAATGGATCTGTAACACCAAAGGAATTCTCAAAGAATGAAACCTTGTGCAAAGTTGGGACCTTGATTATATGGACCTTTTGAGATATTAGAAAGATTCAAACCAATACATATAGGTTTGAATTTCCCATTAATGTTAAAGTACATAATGTAACACCCTCTTCCCACGTTTACCTAAGCTAACTGGTCCACCTGGGTAAACATGTCATGAAAAGTTACTATGATATGATTTTACTCCCTAGGTACAGTCAACGAAGTGGAACTGACCAGATAAGACCAATCTAACCTTCCTCAGGAGCTACAGAACCTTCAGGAGACAACCAACCCTTCTAGGTGCCTAACTGCTGAGACAACTTGATGTTTTGTTGATCTAGACCCCTAGTCACTCCCATGACAAGCCATGCATGCGATTGTGGCAATTTTTAGGCAGTTTTGTGCCAGCAACCCTAGATTTTGTGCCACTTTTCATGTCCAGGACTCAGGCCACTGCTGAGAAATTCATGTACTTCCAGAAAATATAATTAGCATTGAGATAAGGTTACTAATGCAAACACTTAACCAAGGACTTGATCTGGCCCCTATTAGTCATGACAGACATTTCGTTAAACATATTGTAAACATGAAATCTACATGTCATAACAACATATCTGAACATAGGGATCACATACTTATGTGAGAATCATCAAGGAGGATTGATATCTCCTATCAATATCTGCATTGTTATCTATTAGGTTACTCATTCATTATTATTTAATCTACTAACCAAAACATGATGAGAGCCATATACCAAGATTATCACAAAACATGCTCATAAAAAGCAAGTAATGGTAGATATATTAATGATGAAACAACTATTAAATCCACATACTGACAAACACATTTGCTCATGAAAATGCCAAAGGAAAAGGAGCTCTTATTAACATATGCAAATCCAACCAAGTGAGGGACTTCCACATACTAGCCGAACATAGATTGGGCTGAACCAAATCTCTCTTTCAACTAATCAACTCCACGCCATATTCCAAGCATGAATGTGGGATCTCATGAAACAAATCAAACGAAACCAAAGCAGGGCTTCTAGAGGCCAAATCACCTCAACCAATGATTCTACCTCACATTCGAACATCACTAACCATCACCAAAATCGGTCTCTATCCAAGTTGTTCAAGGATCAAGAGCATTTGTTCCAACCAAGGCTTCCAGGACTAGTAACTCAACCCACAACTATTGTCGGGCTCTAGAGTGTTTGTCCAACCAGGGCTTCCAGGACTATTAACTCAACCCACCAAGGGCTCCAGAGTGTTTGTCCAACCAAGGCTTCCTAGACTAGTAACTCAACCTAAGTTGTTACAGGGCTTCCAAAGCGTTTGTCCAACCAAGGCTCCATGAATTAGTAAGTCAACCCACGACCATAAGTAACATGAGAACCGTCCAAAAAACAAAAGGAAATAAACCCACAACACCATGGCTATCTAGTAAATGGAAAGGCTAGGCAAAACCACTATCAACCTAGGCAATCCTCCATGTCAACGGCATATCATAACCAAGAAAACACATGCATGTGCCATGCATGCCAAAACTATCAAGTAAATCATACATGCAACTTGGTACCTAATGGCAAAACTCGTTGTCATTATTGATCCTAATGTCCTCTTGTGCTTTCCTACTCTTCTTTTGCCTTCTTGCCTCAAATCCCAAGTATCCACACTCCTCCGAGAGTTCTCCAAGAAAGCTTTAAGTTTCCACGAGTATGCGAGAGAAAGAATAGAATGAGAGTACCAAGACTGAATTGTCAAAAGTTCATGAACTAATCCTCAAAAGCCTTTTTATCATTGAGGCCTCTATTTTCTTCAATTTCCATTATTTTTCCTTTAATTTCCTCCTCACATGCAACTTGGGACCTTTCATCTTTCTTTTCTCCTATTTTCCATTATTTTCATAAATAAAATGCCAATTAATTCCTCTTTACCTTTGCCATTTCATTTGCCAAATTCCTTGGCCATTAATAAACCAAAGTGACACCTTACTAGGATGTTTTTCCCACCATTCAACTTGGAATATGTGTCCCATGAACTTGGCCTTATATTTTTTACATGAATTTTTAACTGGGGTTGTTACACATAATGTCTTCCATATCTCTTTGCTAAAACCATTTATATTTTACGTTAATCATGTCACTGATTAGACTATTATCCAAGTGGAACTGGAGGGAGAGTTCTAGCTAGAACCTTTACACATATTAGCTATGAAGAAAATAATGCCTCGAAACCCAGCCATTGCTTAAGTAGAAGTGCAATGGAAGTACTTTGGACCAGATAAAACTATATGGGAACATGAAGATGCCATGAGAACATCATAGCCATTTTTGTTTTCAACTTGAAGACATTTTTCTAGAGCATAACTCCAAGAACAACATTCCTTTAAGTGGGGGAATTGTAATATTTCCATTTTGAACATTATTTAAAACTTATAATTATTATGTTTAGTGTGTTTATTTTTTCATGAATATTTTATTATTAAACCAAGTTGGATTGGTTAAGTGAAAATAATGTATATGAAATTTATTTCAATTCAGAAAAATGTATCAAGGTACTAACACTAGCACCTATAGAGACCATGATACCAAGCGAAGAAATGGTAAAGAAGGTTACATGCCTAGATACCCATACCTCTTACCCACTTTGCCATTTTATTTTATGTATACTCATTCAAGTTATAACTATGAACCTAAGCCATGGTCTAAAAAGAATAATGGATTCTTCCCTCAACTTCCTCTTATATTCTTGGGAACGTGTCTATCAACTTCTTTAAACCAATGTGTTAAGATTAGTATGGTTAATTGATCTTTTAACTCATGGGAGATAAGGAAATTCAAATGGAGAGGATAGGCCATTTTTGGGTGGTGGAAAAAGAAGAGAAGAGAAGAGAGCATGGGGAGAAAAGCCATATTTTCTATGTGCATCCATGAACTTGCATTTTTCTAAGATAATAAGCATTGTTTGAGGCCCAAAATAACATGGTGAAGTTTCTACGATTGTAGAGTGTAAGGGTTGCAAATTACTGTAATAGCTGGGCAAGCATGGCAAGCATGAGGGAGGGGAGGAGTTAGGGGATTATGTAGCAGAGAAGGTGCTAATTTGGATGTTATGCAAGCCAACAAAAGAAACACTTGAGATTGAGTGAACCCTATAGACAACAAGGAGAAATCCTTGTTGAAACTTATATCAATGAGATAGTGATCATTATGATTCCCAAAAAAACTAAGTGCTATTGGTTTTCATTCTTGTGGTAGCATGGTCTGGCTAGGGTGGCTAGTTGTAGATAGATGAAGTGCAATTGTGCCTATGGGTTGGTGGAAAAGTGCTTGGCCCTAGTTTGCTTGTTGGGAAATTTTTACGTATTGCTTGTAGTAATATGAACTTAGCTCAAGTGGCATGGTTCACGTTTTGTGTCCCAAGAAGCATGGGTTCAAGTCTCTAGAGACATGTTGGCTCTTGTGGCATTTATGAAATATTGCTTCTACCAAGTGGAATAATGGTAGTCGTTTCTATGAAGTTACTAATTATGCCTAATGGAATGTACACATTATTGTTAAAAAAAAGGTGGCAGCAATACATTTACAGACTTGTTTGATTGATTGTGATATATCATTACTTATGGTTGTAAATAAAAAATAAATAACAATAATGGTTTGTATGGAAAGGAAAATTTTGAAAGTATTTTTTATAGAACTACAAGCATTCTTTGCAGCATTACAAGGTGTATAACATTCTTTCCCCAAGAAAAATTAGAGGATTGGTTATAAGTTAACTCATCAATGAATGAGTTACAAGCTAAATAATTGGATCTTTATTTCCTTATAAAAAGGTTGAGTGGATGGAATTTTTTGTTTTTTGTTTTTTAAAGAAAAAACCTATAATTCTATTAAAAAATAAATTAAATTTTGTATGTGTTTAACACATGCATAGTATTCTAACTCCCTGTACTCATAACATGCACAAATTGCATCAAAATAGAATTACATTTACCCAAATGAACTGAGTTTCTCTTTTTTATTTTTCCTTTTTTGAACCTTTTTCCAACCCCCATCATTTGGATTGGAAATTACAATTATCATTTCTCATCATTATGATTTTGTTGACACTTCTTTATCTGAGTCTGAACTCTCAGATGAGTGGGTTCATTTTGTTCCAACTACTCCTTAGTTGTTGCATATTTCCTCATGTTGTTTTGTTGGAGCATGAATCACTACTAAATGATTCACTTTCTCAACGTGACTTTCAAAATTATTTTGCATCTTTCACCCTCCTTCACTTGGGATACATGTTTATGTTGTTATTGTTTGTTGATGATTTTCATCCATTTCTCCGTCTTCTTCTTCTAGAGAAAACAGATCTAGACATTTCCATCCCTTTGGCTTATGCGATATTTTCTTTGCCCTTTTTTTGCTTGAGAACATGTATTCTACGAATGCCCTTTCTAATGATAAATCTGACATCTGAAAGTTGTATTTTCGAAATCTAACAATTGAGTCCACTTAAAATATTTATGAACTAGATGAATGCAATCTAAAAGGCCTTTACTAAGGTCTATCTCAACATAGATCATAGAAAAAAGTAAAAATAATTTTTTTTTTCCATTATGTCTTAATCTAGATTCAGAAATTTCCCCAACGTGTTTCTAATGCCTTCCAAAATTTGGTGGTGCCAGAAAGGGATAAGGATGTTGTGTAGTCTCACCCATACTGGCATCTTTGTAACCACCATTTTTGTAGCATAAATGTTAGAAACCATGGAGTTACAAAGAGACCCGCCCTTCCCTAAAACTATGGTCCCTCATTTAAATCAAAATCCACATTCCCCTGATTATCGAATTGAACCACCAAAAACTCCTTCAAATAGAAGTAAATATCACATTTATTGGTCCAAGTGGTTATTATTATACGATTAAAGATTTTATTACAGGTGACGAACATTTCCTTTGAAGGTTACATGAGATTATATGTGTTTGTGGAACATCTTCTATGAAATTGTTTTGTATTCATCACATGAGTTAGAAATTGACATCTACAATCATAATCATTTTTGTTTTTGATTCGTAAAAGAATGACAATTTTACACTTATATGAGATTGGGGATGTAATGCCATTTAATTCAATTTGATTTTAGGTTGTTGAGTTTACCAGGAAGAACATATGAGCTCCTATAAAGGTGAAAATGTGGATAAGACCATAAAATCTCTTATGAACTTTTCAATGAGCTCATAGAATAAGGTTAAATATAATACATAATTATTTAATGCAAAAGTTTAAACAGAGAAACAAGTTAGAACCATAGCAAGAAAGATCTGTGAGATGTTATCATCCCCAAATATTATAACCATTCGACTCCTAATAGAACGTCAATGCCACCCATTGGAATGGAAAACAATGGACTATTTAGTACATATTTCCCCATGGTTAGATTGATATTATGGCACTTCCCTAAGCAATTTATAGTTCCTCCATTTTGAAACCATCACTTGACACTCTCGTGTTGGACATAAAAATCAATTCAAATCCTTGGCTATCTTACAATGAATAAATTTATGGGTACTACCCGAATCAATTAGCAATATTACCTTTTTCTTCTTGATATGTCCTTCTACCTTGAGAGTTTGATGAGTGGTAATTCATGCCAATGCATTACAAGATATAGCCGGATTTATTTATTCTTTTTCAATCCCTGGGGTTGGTTCCTGGTGTATATCTTCTTTTTTGACGTTTCTTGTTCCTTCTCTTCCTCCTCTTCACAATCTATGTAGAATAATTTCTTCTTATCACACTTGTGACCTTTAAGGTGTTTGATATCACAACTATGTGTCAACCTTGTAGGTTATGGGAGGTTATGAGCAAAAACACTCCCATCTTTATAGTTGTGAGTGGTAGACCTCCTTGTTGCTATAATTTTGCTTTCAACTTTTCTTGCCACCCTGAATGCATTCTCTAGTCACGTAGGTTCCCAAAGGTGAACCTCATGTTGGATGTTATCCTTTAAAGTCCCTATGAAGACACCAGACAAATGCTCCTCTGGAATATCAGTTACCTTAATCTTCAATCTTTGGAAGTCCTCGTTGTACTCCACAATTGAACCCCTTTGCTTGATATTTATCAATTGGCTAAAGAAGGTATTGCTCTTTGTATATTCATAATGTGCTATCAATTCCTTCGTAAAAATTATCCAAGTGAAAAGTGATTTACGATAACAAAGTCATCAATACCACAAAAATTTATTGTGTTCTAAATATAAAGACGTAATGTGTACCTTTTGTGTATGTTGTACATCATGTAGATCAAAGAACTACTCCATTTGTAGTATCCATGTTATTGGATCCTTGCCATCAAACTTCTACATATCGATCTTTGGAATTTGGTTGGTCTTCAACCCAAAGTTAGAGTCTCTAAAATCATGATTCACATTCCTTTTGTTCTTATCACGAGTTCCATGGAATACCTTGTCACCACTAGGAAGCATTTCTTGTTTTTAAGCCATCCTTAAAACCTTCCACGTCCCTTCTTATTTTTGCTTCTAAACCATGCATCTTAACATTCATCGCTTCTAATTAATTTTTGGTTGATCTTTGCGAGAGCGAAAATAGTTGCACTTGTTCCTGCAATTTTCATATATCATGTTACATTTCTTCCTCTTCTTCATGCGCCATGGTAGAGCTTTCAGTGGGCTTAATGGGTGTACCATTTTTATTTTTTTTGTTTTTGAGTCATTTTGGAATCAAATAATGATACATACATACATACATACATCTCTCTCTCTCTCT